>JAAAKQ030071215.1:4480-15427 GCA_010016005.3 Zanna intricata | reverse complement strand
TCGGTGTTCTTAATTGATTACACGGAATCTTTTCAGATAATACCGATCTGATAAGTAGAGTTTTTAACAATATTACTACCATCCACAAGGCTTTACATGAGTTTTAACATGAAAGATTAAATGAATAAAATAAATAAAAAGAAATACCCGACCTTACCTGTTATTGAAGTTGTGACTAACTACAACATTATTGCTATACTATATTAAGTGCTCGATTTAGGACTGTTCTCCATGTTCCTGGAAACTGTAATTCTAAATTACATCATTATAACGGTATTTACTGTTCCTATATCTCAACAAATTACTTGAAAAGAGAAAATTATTCTACATTAACCATTCAAAAAATCATTCCCTGTTGGATTGAAACTATCTTATTTAAAATGTGGATAAAATTTTTGCATTCTGCTACTCTTTTAGATGAGTTGAACACTACTAATCACGTGGGTAGTATTTCCATTAAAGCATTATTGTTGTACACGTGTTAAATTTCTGGATGTTGTGTTAGGTGATTAATTGCCATCGGAAGATCAAATTGATTAATCTGTAATAAAATCAAACCATCTAATCTTGTCATCATTAATAATCCCGATTTATATTCTTGCCCGAGAGATAATATTTTCTCTTTTTCAAAAAGTCGGAACAAGTCTTCAAATTCAAATGTAGGTAATGAGGTCATTGTTTGGCGGACATATATATGAATCATGAAGACCGATATTTAGTAAATTAAAACTTAACTAATCAGTGCATTTGCAGATTAAAACACACAAACACACACACACACTCAATAGAATACTCACAAAATAGAATTACCTCTAAACATTTATTCCTAGAATAACAATTTCTACCTCTAACAAACCAAACATGATTTGCATAATTAGCCCTTTCTCACATAATACGAGAATGAACTGGTTGTGATTATGTTGTTTTTTCTCTCTTTTTTTTTTAAATAAATTATCGGCTCATTTTAAGCATCTTCTCACCATCTTTTTCAAAATAAAATGATTTTGTCCTTTTTCAGAAACAATTTGTAAATGAGTTTTTTTATATGAAGATTCTAACGATGACTTTAGCAAGAACAATATTATAATAAAATATTGCTGTTTTCTGGTTTTCAGACACATTTGCTAATACATTATTTTTGAAAATCTTTTCCTTGCAAAGTGAGATCCTATTTGTAATTTTGATTTGCATTTTGTTACTTGTAATTTTCTTATTTAAAAAAAAAAAAAAAAGGAATAATTACGTCGAAAAAAATTACAAAATAAAAACGCTACGTCTTACGGTACCTCAGACAGTCATAGTCAACATTTTCTGGTGTTCCTGAAAATTAATCTTAATATAATGCTTTTACAGTATGATTATGTTTGGCTCTGACTAAACAGTTTATAGTCAATTAGGATTCCTTTTTTATTTTTTATTTTAATTATTTGTATTAATTTAATTTTGCTGTAGAACAGTTTGTGAAATTCAAAAGAAATTGAGCAAAATCAGCTAGGCAGTGTTTATTATGTAAAGGAACTGCTGTTTATTCTTAAAATGTGAATATCTAAATAGATCAATGCCCTAATTATAAAATTAACATACGTATGCTAGATGAATGGTTAATGGGGACGCTTCGTAAAAATTCAGTCGCATTAATTATGAATGAAGGTATTTATTGGCCAAAACCGCAACAGTTTAGGTGATTTGAACGTGCCTCTTGTTCTTAATTCAAGAGGTTTACATGCTTTACAACAGTCAAGAGTTTGGGAGTGTAGTATAAAGCAACAAGTTAACGTGTCCCCTCTATCTTTAAACAATGCTTTAATGGGATTTTTCAATTCGGTTAGAACCGAAATAATGTTACCTTTAATTGGAGATAATTTAACTTACGCAGTAAAAATATCTCAGGAGTAAATATTTGTATTAGATACTTTTTGTGTGAACGGGTGTACTGTTGCCTATACCTACGTCCGTCCGTGCGTGCGTTTCATTGCTTTTGCTCGAGTGGAGATGCTACAGTTGCCTTGTTGATTTACGATCGGTAATATATCAGCCAGTGACGGGGCATGGGTTAAAGCGGAGGTGGTAGAGTACGTGTGTAAACGCCTCCTGCTTCCGTTTTCGTTTCATAGGGTTGCCCTACTTAAAGCAATATCGTTGATGTTTCACAGTCTACGTTTACTTACTGAGGTTAAAGAAAAATATTAGTATCATCCTCTTCTAAAATATTTGTTAAATTTGTGTATTTATTAGCTATTTATTTATGTTTTTAGACCGAAGACTGTCCTAGACGGCCAATAAGTAATATGTGACGCTTAGTAATATCTTAGTTGTTTCTGTTAGACTGTCTTAATGTTTAGTTGTTTCTGTTTGCATGTTCTTCAGTGTTGCCTTCGAATGGGTTAGAAAAATTGTTCAAGATTATATGATTTTTTTTCCTATCTAGATTGAAAACACTTCTTTTTCGTTATATTTTATGTTATTAAAAAACAATTAATTTGTAAATGACAAGTAAGCATGAAACTGGGAGTGAACCGTCGGCTGAAGAAATTTATGAGGTTAAATAATTTTTAATCCAGTATCTTAACGAATATTAAATGTTTTTTTTTTTTTTTTTCACTAAAGTACTTCTAGAGTGAAAGATTTAAAAAAATCACATTAATTTTTCACATTTTTATAATTTTTCCACAAACCGTGTAAGATAAAAAAGTACTTAAAAAAGTTGGTTTTTTTTTAAACCTCCGGAACCACAGTCAAGTATTGCATCAGACGAGGAAGTGAATATAAATGATGTGTAGCGTGTGTAAAAAATGCCATGCCTGACCGGGATTCGAACCAGGGACCTCCGGATGAAAGGCCGAGACGCTACTACTCGCGTCACGGAGGCCGGCATCTTTTTTTTTTATTTAAGGAATTACTGTATAAACATTTTGTTTGTAACCGTTTCGTAATAGCGATAAAAAAAATGGGTAGTCTATTTTCCAACATCAGTTATTGCACAAAATTTTTCCTACTGGTTTTCTACTTTCCTTTAATTTTTTTTTTTTTATTGAAATATTAATGATTAAAAAACTTTCTTGGGCAGTTCGTTGTAAGAAGACTGAATTTTTAAAAATTTAATTTGGTTAATATATTTTTTAAAATGGTTTAGTATTTCTACAATAGATACCGAATATAAAGAAACGTCAACGTTCCAACTTGCAGCATCATAACGAACCATGCTTCTAACTTGTTCCGCTTAAATTTTTTCGACTTAAATTGAGCGTAACTCAAGAACAACTCAACCAATCTTCATCAACACAAATTCATTCTCTCATGCACAACTTCATATACACTACTACATCATATCTAAATTTCAGTGAAATTCATGGAGTAGTTTTTTGAGATCTTCGAGCCACAAAATTTTATACGTAGGCCTATGTGTGTGTGTATAATTGTATTTATGAAAAAGGAAATGCCAATTTAAATGAATGGTATATACTCATACTGCAGAACGTAATGAAAATTCTATCTCCCCCCCCCCCACTATTAACATATACGACCCACCGTACTTTTCCTTGAAAAGTAGGAAAAATTTTGTGCATTACAATAACTGATGTTGGAAAATAGACTACCCATTTTTTTTATCGCTATTACGAAACGGTTACAAACAAAATGTTTATACAGTAATTCCTTAAATAAAAAATAAAAAACTATAATAAAATAGCTAATGTTAGCTATAATATTCTTTAAATATCCTTTTTCATTTGTTATTATTTTCTTCAACCATTTTCTTTTTCTTTTTACTACCCAACTAGCAATCTTGAAGAATATATATATTTTTATTTTCTTTTTCTCATTCCGTAGTATCTATCCTTATTTCACTTGAGTAAATCTTTTCAGTTTTTATTATATTGTAGAAGAAGGATTTTCTCTAAAATTATTCCGCCACAATAATAAATATTTGTACGTAAATGGTTGCTTCCACCCTTAGAAGAGGAAGTATAACCATTGCTAGATTTTTATTATATGTAATTTTCTTATTTTATTATAACTATCCAATTCTATTGCAACCAGATTTTATATTTGAAAAGAAAACTAAATTAATTCCATTTTATTATTAATTTCGATTCGATAATTAAGCTGTTTGGATTTTTTATTGTCATATAAACTCGGAAAGAATATTTTATTGGTTACCAGTCACCGAGTGATTTGATTAACTCCTAAATTTATTTTTGTTCTGCTTGTTTCTTTCTAATCATCTAAGATATGACATACGTACTTCATACTTCGGCCTCTATTTATTCATGTAATTTAATTTAATGTCTTCTATTATAGTTTTTATCCTCTATACGTTCTTCAACAATCAAATTAATTAACCTTGAATGCTTTTATATATGACCTATCGACCTTGTTATTGTTCTTTTTTTAAGATTGTATCATTTTCAATATTTTTAACCGTTCCTTTCAAACCCATTGAATTTCATACTTATCATTCTACATAGTTTTTAACATTATCATGTGATACGTAGTTTAAAAACATACATTTTTCTGTCTTAATGGCTTTTATATCTACACAATCCTGGATTAAATTATATCTACTATTGTGATATGTTGTCCATTAACTTTACTTTTCTTTATAATACACTATGTATAAAAAAGAATGACCCGATTTCAAATAGATATATTTCATAATAAAAATGTGTTTCAATTACAAAACAAATTATATTTTATTCAAAAATGTTTAAAATTTGACTTAAGAAGTTAGAAATGCTCTATATACTCTCCATCTGCTGCAAGGATAACATCAAGATGATAGCTGGATTCTCCGTAACGCGTTGGATACTTCTATTTCAGAACATTTTGCAGCTTTGATCCTGGTTTTCAGTTCATCAAAATCAACAGATAATAGTGGAACATAAACACTTTGTTGTACATATACCTACGATAAGAAGTCACTAGGAATAGTATCTGGGGATCTTGGGAGTCAAGAGTGTAGTGCTAATTTTGGGCTCCCGTAAGCTCTAGGCAGCGTTGAGGCAATGGTTTATTTAAAAACCGACGAACATGGTTGTGCCAATTTCTGAAAAAGAAAATGAATTCTTCGTTTTGTTGTAGATAAAGCTAGCCCTGCAGTATCTTAAGATAAGAATGCTTTTTTTGGGTGTTTCCTGAAAAAAAAACGAGCCATAAATGTTTGTAAAAGAAACTCCACAAAAAACTTTAACTTTCGGCTAATCTCGCTCCTGTTGTACAATCTCGTGCGGATTCTCCATTCCCCTTATGCGAATATTGTGACGTAAAACTTTTCCGCTTAAATTAAATGTTGCTTCTCGTTAAAAACTAACTGAGATAAGAATCTATCGTTTTTCTCATCGATTAAGAACATATCACCGAAATCTTTACCTTTTCTTTTGTCATTTACACAAAGAGCGTTTTAACAAAGAGCTTATTTTGTCATATACGCAAAGAGCTTGTAATCGGTGTGGCCTAAAATGCAAGTGTCCGTCTAGACATATGCCAAACAGTAATCCAAATGATGTATTGAAAATTCTTCGCTAGCGCGATCAGTGGACTTTTTCAAGTTACGCTGAATGAAAAATTTCTGAATTCGTTGTTCATTTTCCTCTGAAGTGCGTGGTCACCCTGGACTCTTTTCTTTTTTTTTGTTAATTAAACATCTCTATTTTTCAAACTGTTTATACCAGCGAGGAATGTTCTTTAACTAATGGTGGATCAATTATGAAAGTCCATCAAAACGCACGCTGAACCGTTATTATGGACTCTGTCTTCTTCAGTTGTAGATCAAAAAACGCCTTCTGTTGCACCATGTTGACAACTGCGGTTAGCGTGCGTTTGAACTCTATTATTACAATCTGGCGGCTGGTATTTGAACTTCTAAAATGCACAATTTCAAATGATTTAAATTTTATTCACTGGCCATGCATGGTTGCCCGTATACAGTTTTGAAATCAAACCATTTCTTTTTATACACTCTGTATATTATCTTAAAAGCTTTATTCTTTTCCAAATCGCTTTGAAAGTTTGTTTAGTAATGAATAGATATTTTCGTATAGTAATAAATAATGACGTTGAAACATTTTATTATGATGTTTCAACGTTCTCCTGTTACATCACATTTAAACAGTATCTGTTGGTTACCTTTCCCTAATGTTTTGCTAACAGCGTTTTAAAAACACAAATAATTAAAAGAAAAAATTATTTATATATCTAGATCCAATATTTTGATGCGAGAGATTTCTTTCCTGTATGAAGCAACTCTTTATTGCTTACTCGTTCCAATTTGCCTCATTCATCTTCATTAATTTGCCCTTTTTTTGTAATTTACTTTTATTTTGTAGATATGACGCACGGAGATAGAAGTAAAGCAAAAATTATACTGTTTTTTTTTCCTAAATACTCTTTGTAGAAGCGATAAATGACTTTCAGTCAACATGTATTTCAAATAAATCTTTGTTATAAAATTTATATTATACATGAATGCTATTATTTTATGTTAATTTGCTGTTGAATCAGTCACATTCTAGACCGTCAGCGCACGGCTGTTTAAAAAAAGTTACACTCGTACGTTGGTGGTTTTATGATAAACTTAGTTTATGTATAAAAGCTATCATATAGTAGCATTCTGCATTTAATTCAATAAGATTATTATAATTTATTTTATAAGAAAAACTAAATGGATTGCCTCAAGATGCATATTTATGGCTTATTTAGTACTTTTTTAAAATTATTTATTTACAAAGGTCGATTAAAACAGTTTTCATTTAAGTTTTTCTTCTTTTTTTTTGATAAATATATCTCAAGTTGTAGTTAAAGGAAGTGAGGAATTAAATGACCTCATCATGTTAGAATCTAAGTGTAATTGAAACATTTATTCTTGAAAAAAAAACCGCCCATCTTCACTATTGTGAAGGTAGGCTCATGCCTGCTCTTACTGGGTTAAGCACCCGTGACGATAGGATTTCGTTCTAGGTTCTTGAGTTCATTACTTGTTGATATTTTTTTTTATTTACATTTGGTGTTTCCGTCGGCCTTGTGGAGTGTTTTGTTATCAGTGGCGCTGTTTGATGTGCGGTTTAAAACGGAACGGTCAGTTACGAGCACGAGCAGAAGCCATCATGACCTTGAAAAGGTCAAATGCTTGCGTGTATGGATGTATGTATACGCACGCGCTCTAGTATGTAATGAATGCGTTTGTTCAGCTGATAAGCCGGAGACTACACCGACCACTTGCTCTTACCAGACAACGGGTAAAAAAATATATATTTCCTAACTAGAGTTTACTTTTTATTATATAATCTGTAATTAAAACTAAAGAAATTACGATATTGAAACTTGAATAACAAATAAATATTTTCATGGATAAATTTAAATTGATAGCATTGAGGGTCAAACAATTATAAATTGTACCGTCAGTTTTTACAAAAAAATTCAATATGTATTTGGAGTTGGAATAAAACCAGAACGATTCTTTTACAAACTAGAATATTGTAGAAAAAGATCCACAACTGAAAAACTTATCCTGCTACCGCGTGTAAACGTTATTATGATGTTTTTCGTTGGGGTCATAGATACTTCTGCTTAAAATAATCAAAGTTCGTTCGTTACTTGGACTTCTTTTCCCGTATCTTTTTATTTCCCTATATCTTTATATTTTTCCCCCCAATAATGAAACTTGCTTTTAAATTTGATTTAAAAAAAATTGAATATCTCACGAATTTTTATATAAATTAATTTTAAAAAGCACAGCTTAAAAGCACTCCGAAAGACCCTTCTTAAAAAAAAAAATCAGTTTCGATTCATTAATTATCTCCGAAAATATAATCGATCAAAGTTGACCGTCATTGTGCAACTTTTGGAATAAATTATTATCGATAAGTTAATAGATCGATACTCAGCAGTAATTCGCGTTTGCCATTATGATATTTTAACTTTTTAGGTTACGAGACATCTATTTAAAAAAAAAATAATAATTTCTTTGTTAAATTAACATTTTGTTGAAATTACAAGTATATTTGAAAAATTTCCTAGGCTCTCCTAATTAATTGATTTAAATTTTTTAAAGTTGGAGTGCTTTTTATATGTGATTAAATTTTAAAATATCTAGAGACTTTATTTCAGGTTCTACACAATTTGGAAAAATTCAAATTTTTTTAAAATCTGGATTGCAAAATTATTTTGCAGAAACTGTTAGACCGATTTTATTGAAATTTGGGGTGTTGTTTTATCATATCAAAGAGCTCTTTAAGGCAAAATCTGAAAAGCCTATGAACAATTTAAATACTCGAAAAAAATTTTCCATAAAAATCTTGTTTTTTTTTTTCCACTTTCTTTTAATAATTATTGTATCAACGAATGAAATAAGTATTTTCTGATCTACAATCGATGATATTTGTGTAAAATTTAATAACAAAACTATTTTCTCTCTTGATTTTTTTCTCTAAAATGAACAATTATTGAGTTATCTAGAGAAATAGGAGAAAAAATGGCAATAATAATTTGTGATTATATTGCGGAGTCATTAAAGCAAAAATTAGCGATCATATAGAAAAAGTCTAACCTAAAACAGATACCGCCTGGACCATTATTATTCTGCATGAGTTTAATGAACACAGCGGGGTCCAAAAGGCAGAACCCTCTGGCTGGACGGGATGGGCGACCGTAGAGCCAAGGCCGGCTAAATATCCCCTGACCGCAACGGGAAACGCGAATTACCACAAAACTATATCTCAATATGTCCAAACTGGAGTGTAAAAAGTTTAAAAACTTTTTTCCCGCAGTGTATGTTATTGTCGATTAAGATTTATATTCTATAAAGTGGAATAAATTGTTCCTTACAGAATCAAACTGGTTTCGATCTTCGTAGTTGTCATTTTTTAAGTTTATTGTATGTAAATAAAGAGGAAGGTTGTTTCCTAAGATTGTATTTATCCAATTTTCCGTTCTTAAAATTTTTGCTGTTATACATATTATTGCATATTTAATATGCAATCTTTCTTCTGTTTAGTATTTTTGTTTACTACCATTATGTGTAAAGAAGAAATATCTTGCAGTCTTGCTATTACAAACAATAATAAAATTCCAAGAAAAGAAAAAACCTTATTTTAGAAGAACACTTTTGAGAGCTGTGCCTTTCTTTGTATATTATATTATCGTTCTTCCGTCGCGGCTTCATCCGAAATAGCCTTTTAATAGCATTCTTATTTATTTATAAAAAAAATTATTTAATCATTAATATTGTTCTTCAGATTTTTTAAAATTCTGATGTACGGTAAATAAGATTTTTTTATTAAAATATTCAATGAATAGTACAACAAACAACAAATTGATGCCCAGTTTTTAAGAAAAGATGAAAAAGTAGATAAGAAAATTGAAAAATCTTTGTTAGACCCATCCATCTTATTAATAAATTGAAATAATTCAATATTCCTTAAATATTCTGGTCATAGCTTGCATCGGCTGTCCTTCCCGTCTAGCCAGAGGGCTCTGCTCCCGCTATGTTCATTATACTCTTACTTCTGAGAATAGATATATAAAAATTAAAGCCTCTTCTTATTTATAAAAATATCAGTGTACCTTCACAACAGTCTGGTTAATACAGAATCCGTAACTTTGAATGATTTAAGAATGTGGGTTTCAAAACAGTCGTTCTTCATCTAAAAATATTGGTTATAGCTGGTTACCGGTACTTAATACGGAAAAAATGTATACGGAAAATGTGATTTTTTAGCGTTACCCGACTAACACCACCAGGAGGTGATAGTACTTTGTTTCTCATTTTATTTCAAATTCTTTAATTACTATTATGTTTTTTTTTTTTTAATCAAATAACCGGAAGCAGGTACAACCAACCGCGTTCCTTCCTTAAAGTAATCGAAATTCAAAAAACCGAAAATGGTTTTTGATATTTATCTTATGAGTATTTACAAGCTGCAATGTAATAAATAATTCGTTTATTACGGAAAGAGGGAAAATTTGCAGTCATTGTTCAAAATCGTTTTACTTTTTTTCTTGCCTTTCAAGGCCGAATTTTGAAAAATCTAGAAGTTAATTATTATATAGTTTCATAAAAATTACACGCACCAGAAAATCAAGTTAATATTTTCATTTTTTACCAAGAGTAAAAAACAAATATATTAAACTTTATTATTACTCCGTTTTAATCCTGAGAATCTTTAGTAGTTTTTGTTGGGCATTGATGAATGTCAATCAAGACAAGTGGATTTGTAGGTACAGATATATACAGATAGTAACAGAAAGATATAAATAGTAAGCATATCATTTTTAAGATTTTTACTTTATTAATTTAAATCTGCCGATTAAATAATTTCAGAAGAGTACAATGTTAGAATAAACTTTACTAGAAATAATATTTAGGTTATTTTTACAAATAATTGCAATTATCGGTTTTTATATTTTTATAAAAGTTTCCTTTACAAAGTTCGTAGCACTATCCAAAGCACTCTTTGATCATACTTCTGCAATAAAGTTCCGTTCTCAAGTTAAATCTTCTATTACTAAGTTAACGTGTATTTCGAAGCTTTTTCTATAATAAATAAGACAAAAAGTTTTATGTACTCGATTCTTATATATTAATGCGAAAGTTTGTCTGTTTGTTTGTTTTCAACAGCATCACGCGAGAACCAACGGACCGATTACTTTCTAATTTTCAGGATACATTCGTGTTATTCTAGAGAAGACTTTAAGCCGTAAATCAGCCCTAACACCCTTGGGTGTGAAGTTATGAAATAAAATTTTCATTAAAGAAAAATATTAATATTTTACTGCATTATATTTCTATCATCATGACAGCAGAAATATAATGAAATATTAGATAATTTTTGAGTGTATTGATTTATTTACAATTAGTTTCTTGAACAATGAAACCAGAAGTTAAGTGTACGATGTAATAATGTCGTGAAAGGGAGGCATCCAGTGATACCTTCCAAGACAATTTAAAGGTTT
>JAAAKQ030071204.1:0-10389 GCA_010016005.3 Zanna intricata | reverse complement strand
TTTATTTTTATTTATTTATTTTTTTGTGTAGATAATTTGTAAAATATGTCACATTGTAAAGGAATTAAGATTTACTTTATAGTATTACATGAATATAAAAATTGATCTTCAAATTATCAGGGAAAATGACTGATATACAACAAAGAAAAAAATATTTAAAGCAAATGAGAATAAAGTTTTTAATACATAACTTGCCTTACACTTTCATTCGATACGATACGTCTGTATCATTTTTTTTTTTTTAATATACTGTTCCAAAGTTTAATAATTAATTAGTAAGAATTAACGTTAAAAGAATTATAAACTGTAAATGTACAAAACTGACATACTATTAACAACATAAGAATAACGAAATGGAGCGGTTATGGATATAAACTATCAAAAAAATAAAATTATCCATTAATACAAATTTCGGCAATATCGAACATGACTCCTCTTTTTATCACAGGTTTTTTTTTTTATTATATACCTGTTGAAATCTAGTGACCATTTTACTGAACGTATTTTGAAGTAAATCACTTCTACATGAGATACAAGGCGAATTAACCATGAAATCAAATACAAAAAGTAATAACTTCATAAACTTTTTGATGGAAAAGTAACTTCTAAGCTCCTTTTAATTTACTGTAAGAAGGATAACGGCTCCGAAATTTCAAAGTAGTGGAAAAAGATTCATAAAAAAAGTTTTATAAATTTAGGAACGAAAAGACGTTCATTATTAGTTTACGCTTTCACTTAAATAATCCTCTTAATGAGAATAGTGGAATACATAACTGTTATCGATGTAGGTGACTTTTCCAATAAGTATTTTATGTTCTACATGCCTTCAATTTTAATGGATCATAAAATCTCAACATATAAATTTTATTAAAAGAAGGATACACTGATTATTATTGGTGGTGCCTTTTTCTTAAGGATAAATTAAATTTATATAAATGCTATGATATGCATAAAAAACAAGTTATAAAAAATATTATTTCTAATCATTTTTTTTTTTTTTCATTTAATAACTATATTTAAAATTTCGTCAAACAGAGGTTATCACCTTTATGGTGTTGTTTAATTTATATATGTGTAAACTGTGACAAATATATATTAATATATTTACGGAGGTTCTTTAGAGTAATGAAAACGGTATATCTCTTTTTGCACATTATAAAACAAATAAAACTTTACAGCAATTAACAGGTAATCGGCTCAAAAAAATATTTCATTTGTTGGCTTTAATATCAAAAAAAATCACTGAAAAGCTTTCAGAAAACAGGTTGAGTGTTTATATTAAATATAATTATTATTTTTCTTTTAATTCTTAGTAAAGTAAATACTAAATTAAAGTAACAAAGTTTCCCATGATTTATTACTGTTTTTAAGTTACCTATAATTCTCATATCATCAGAGTGTGAAAGATTTACATCTTCACATTATTCTCTATATGTAATAAAAATTTTAAATTGTCATATTTCGGTTCTTTAGTTTTTTTAACTTGTTTTAACTGATTATTTTAGAGTGAAAAAATAAATTCTGACTATTTTGAATGACGATATACATTTAAGTGGTTAAATAATTTAACAATAAAGCAAATTTCTTGCAATCTTGAGATATCCTACCAATTTTTTTAAGTATTTTATTTCATCGTAAACCATTTTGTTTAATTTATGAATAATATTAGTTAGGTTATAATCTGCGTCTTAAATAATATTTTAACTAACTGAATACGCACATATATAAACCAATTTCTAGATTTTTTGAAATTCAGAGTTAAAAAGGATTTTTGAATTTTTTTTTAAATCAAGACAGTTTGACGGTTCTTTATCGCTATTCACGTAGTGTTAATCAGGGGGCACTTATAATTTTCTGTTACAGACGAACAGCTATACCCTCCAAGACCTGGGCACAAACAGTAAATATTTGGAAAAATGGAGACTCCAACCGAATCCAAATGTAAGTCAAGACGTTTCATCTTAACAACAGGGAAGCTCAAGGAATTCTTGCGGTTAACTATGAAGTCGCACTGAAACATAACCCAAACCCGACATATCTCGGTGTGACGCTTGACAGAACACTTATTTTTAAACAAAACTTTGAAAAATTATTGACTAAAGTTAAAACTAGAATCAGTAGAGTAGAGCTACTGCGAAATTCTAAGAATCAGTGCACTAGCCTGCGTACAATCAACCTATTCTGCTCATGTATGGATTAGTAGCTCTCATATGAAGCTTGTCAACACACATCTGAAGCTATGTAAACCTTAACTGGAACCATTGGAATCAATCCGCCCAGTGGCTACCATGCTAAGTAACATAGCATCCCCCAAACTGGATGACTGGCAGTCCTGAAATCACAGTTGAAAAATATAATGCTTACCCATCTCTACCTACTTATGCCGATATAGATTTTCTCAAACAGTACCCGAGACTGAAGTCTAGATATCCGCCTGTAGCAGCCACCGATCGGGTCAAAGGCTTCAGAACAAATGATCACTGGACATCACTTTGGCAAGGTCAGAATATCACTAACTCCAACCTTGTGACAGATCAAATTCTGAGAGTACCAGGATTTACTCTTTCCAGAGACAGTAGTGCAGTATCAACAGGATTCTCATAATTCAAGCATGAGTTTAATGAACACAGGAGGGGTTCAGAGATAAATGGAAAGGGTGAGCGAAGCGAATCTGCTAGTCTGCTGAAGTATTTCTGTGGTATAAGCGTTCCCACTTATACCACAGACCTACTTCAGAGACGTGAAACAAAATTAATATAAAGCTAATATAAAATGCTGATACGGACACCACAAGAAAATTTGATGTGGATTTGGATGTGGTGTCACCACAATGCAATTGTGCAACTGTCCACTTTATTAAAGAATTGAAGGATCGTATCTCACTTTCAAATGTAATAAGTTTAAATGAATCCAGAAAAAAATGTGTATGTGTAATTTAATGGGTGTATAAGAAAGTCACGTGGTGTCAACATAGATTTTTTAGAAATAACATATCAAGTTTTATTGTACTATTAAAATTTATATTTAATAACATTTTGTTTTATAACTTTAAATACAAACCTATTTTCAGATAAAAAAAATGGACTGTAATTGTTTTTTGAGTAGTGAAATTCCGTTAAAATTGTTTTACCATTAATATGGTCTTAATTGATTGTTTTAGAATTTTATCATAAATGGTAACAACAATTTCCAATGAATAAGAATTCTTTTAAACCCTTATTAAATAACGGACCCATATTCATTGATACTGTGTAGTAAGAATTTTTAAAGGTTCCTGAGATTTTTTTTAATGATAATATTTTAAGAATATTAGTTAATTTTTTTAATGTTATTTTTTAATATTTTTTTTTTTAAGATAGAAATCCATGATTGAATGAATTACAGTAAACATTTTCAAACATCAAATTATGTTCTTTAATAATACAATATAATTCACTGGGCTGGTCTAGTAGTTTACTCGTCGTGGCAAATCAGTTGTTTAACAGCTGATTTTCGTAGTTGAACGTTCTGAGGTTCAAATCCTATTATTTCTATTATATGGATTTGAATACTAGACAATGGATCCCGGAGTACTTCGGTAGTTAGGGTTCAATTAATCACACCACTCAGGAATAATTGTCCTGAGTCTATATAAGACTAGACCTCAATTACATGTCATATATATATATATATATATATCATTTTTATCTCATTGGACCATTGGAGGTTAACTTATTGTTCAGTAATTTAATATATTGCAACGTAAGTATTAGAAAAATAATTATACAATATTAAATATTAATAAATATATTGAATACATGTTTAATAATATAATGAAATACAGTTAATTAGTTCGTTATTTATCCTTTAATCAATATAAATTATTCTACAGCAGCAAAAATATTCATAAAAACTTTGAAGAAAAAATGTTAAAAGTTCTGTCACGTCGAATGATTTTTATCTATAACAGGATAAATTGAAATATTAATCAAAATGAAAATCATTAGTTAAGTTTCCATTTTGCAAAAAATCAATAGGGTAATTTTTGACAAACGCCTTTCGTAAAGACAGATATAGTATATTTAAATATACTGTAACGTACTAAGGAAGTAAAATGGGTACTAAAATTTGTTTTTTAAATTGAGAATTATTTATTAATCTGCGAGAAACTATTGTATCAAATCTGTATAAAGCAATAAGTTGCAAGGAAAATGTAGATATTTTTTTGATAATTTATAATTATGATAATAATAATAACAGAAGTAATAATAATTCGTAATCATTACGGTTAAAATTTATTAATAATTTTAATACAGTAGGAAATTTTGAGTAATAAAGGAAGATTTAGTCGGAATAGAGTTTTAGTAAAGCGAGGAAATCAAGCTGACGGAGTCGGTGGTACGTAGATAGCTAATGAATATCTGATTACTGAAGCGTTCAGAAGAGAAACAAAATTTCCGCGATATATCCGGCAGCTTCTCTCCTTCAGAACCATCTCTACCGCTGATTTTCCTGAATTCCTGTTCCACTACGTCGATAGCACCGTTTCTGTTAAAGATTACCTTGCATAAGCTATTTAAAAGTTTGCGGTTATTTGCCATCATCAACACCAAACCAATACCGACTTTATCGGATATCTCACTGCGCCGTTACTGATAAAATGAATTCAAGCACTTAAAACGAATTACAAATACTGTTTTCAACCAAAAATAAATTACAAGTATTATAATGATACGTTCGCAATTCATATCGATTAAAGTTTATAATCTTCTGTATTTATTTAAAGAAAAAAATGTATTTATTTTTTGTTTTCATAAAAATTACTCAAATAAAAATATAAGTTCATACTACTGATGCTGCTGCTACTACTTTCAATTAGAAAAATACGTATAAGCCTTTACTATGCACAATTAATACCTGTTTATACAGGTAAAAAAAAGGTAATATCTATTTTGATATTATCTTTCCAAAAAAAGGAAAGGAAATTAAAAAATTGTCTTCAACGACAATTTTTTTTTATTTACGCAATATATAAAAACACAATCTTTTTAATACACGGTTTGTAAATACACAATTTCATAGCCAAAAAGCGTAATGTAATTAAGTGACCTTCACCATACATCATTTCTCTTTAAATGTTTTCCTAAAAATTTATCCATTTATTAAAAATATGGAGCAATTTATTATAAATAATATTCAATATTATTTATGTTAAATATTTTCTTAGGGTTAATATAGTGGTTAACTCGTTGTCGCAGATCAGTTGTTCAACAGCTGATTTTTGAAGTTGATGGACCCGAGGGTCATATCCTACTTAGTTGTTTTTATTTGAGTACTAAATGGTGCTTACCGGCGTACTTTGGTAGTTCAGGTTCAATTAATCGCACGTTGCAGGACCGGTCGTCCTGAGACTATGGTGTCTTAAGACTACACCCCATTTATATGTCATACATACATATTATTCTAATCTCAAGAGGAGGTTGCTTATTGTTCACTTGTTGAACAGATTGCAACGTACACCCATTACGAAAATAAAATACAAAAAAAAATATTTTCTTGGAATAGTAAAGCAACTTAAAATAGAAAAGCAACTGCTTTAATAACTAAATTAATTCTATGTAAAAATAAAAAAAGTTTTCACTTCAAAAACAAAGGAATTAGAAAATTTCATGGAATGGATCCACGAATACTAAGCTTATCACTAATAAAATGTAAAAATAAACATAATTATCCTGGACATTCTTCCCCTGTGGCAGAAAGTAAACAGGATTAATTTTTTTTATTTTTACCGACTTTCGAAGAAAAACAAAGTATTACTTCCTGTCGCACTGTAGGATTGTTGAGTGAAATTAATTTTTTTTGTTTTGAATGATGAGAACGAAAAAATCGTTCAATTAAAAAGTAATTTCCAGTATATATATATAGTTTATTTATAAAATGTATTTTATAAAAATTTATGTAGTCTATGTATAAAATTAGCGGCTTAAAAATCTCAAACTGTACTAGATTATTTTAAGGTTGAAATTTAAATATGCCGTAATAGTTGTATCTGAAATTCTGCGTGTAAAATATTATGAAGACTGGTTGAGTCGTTCCAGAGTTAAGCTCTATTTAAGGTTGACAACAGACAAAATAGCCACAATTTGACGTATTTCTTTCTGTCGCATGGTCGGATGGGAAGGGGGAGGGTGAATATGAATTTCATTTTGAGATATAAGGAGTACGAAAGTAACATTTTTGTATAAAATTTTGTGACTCAAAAATCTGAAAAATTACTATCAATTGTAATTCATTGAAATTTAGATATGCTATAGTAATGATCTGAATTTGGCCATGTTAATATTTGATAAAGATTGGTTTAGTCGTTCTTAGGTTAGGCTCAGTTTTTCCAAAAAAAAATTGAAAATTAAGGAGTTCAAACATTTTTAGAAGTATTTGATCAATATCATTAAAATTTAAACATGCTATAAGTAGTGTATCTGAAGATGGAATTTGCAAATTTTACGAAGATTAGTTGACTCTTTCTTGAGTTACACTCGATTTAAGGAACCTACAACAGATATTGAAGTTATTTTTCTTGGATGTATTTTTCATATGCGCTTTATGTAGTGAGTCACACAGTGCTGAGCGAGTTGAAACTTAATGGTTGTATGTAGGGTATACTAGTTAATCGAATTTAAGTAGTACGTTTCTGACTGCGAAATAGTGAGGCGTCTAAAACTAAAAGTCGATCTTCTTGCACAGTTTTGGGCAAAAGTTTTTGTAAATATTTAAAGTAATAAGTAATAAATAGTAGTAGCATAAGATTGTTAATTTACTAAAAAGAAATCTTAAACATAAATATTTCAATAAATCATTTAAAAAATCCTTTTTTTTTCTTTTGAAGCTACACAGGATCACTTATGTCAACATTTCAGTCTTTTCTATTTTTTCGTATTTCTTTAGATTCCTACTTCTTTCTCCAATACTCCTTCATCCTATCAGATGGTTGTTTTCTGGTCGCATCTGTAACCGCTATTGTTCTTTGTCTTTCTACTGTTTCGATGTTAAACTTTGTTTTTAAAATTTTGTTAATTTTTATTCTATCTGGGGCATCATTGATTTGTAATCCAATTTCTTTTAGATCTGTTGAAATTTGTAGAAAAAAATTTCTTAGGTTTTTCTATTAATATTTCTCGTAACTAATTATTTTAAAATGTTGTTATCAGGCATTCTGAGGATATGGAAAAAATGGGGAATTCTTCGTTTCTTCATAATGCTTATAATTAGACCCATTTGCTTGTAAACTGTTTCATTCGTAGCGATTCCCCAGGAACCATTCTTTTGGTAACTCTTGTTTATGCATGTTCTGATAATTCTTCTTTCGATTTTAAGTAGTTGGTCAGTTTTGGTATTATTTTTAATTTGAAAGAGTCTTGTAGGCATAGAGTGTTTCTGGAAGAACTACAGAATTGTAATGTCGGATTTTAGGTTTTATCGAGAGACTTTTTTTTTACCCTGTTAAAATTTGTGCTTTTTTATTTTTGTTGTTCTATTTAATAATGCGGGTTTTTCGTCTAACTTACAATGGATAACTTCTCCTAAATGTTTAAATTGTTCTGCCGGTTTTATATTGTTTCCGTTAATATTTACTTTGTTTATACAGAGAGGATTCATGGTCATTATTTCTGTTTTTTCGCAGGAGATTTTTGGACCGATTTTCTGTGCTATATTTTCTATACTCTTGATTTTTTTTCTAGCTTCCTTCATATCTGATGCTAATAAAGCAAAATCAACAAATCCCAGAATATTGGTTTCTATTGCTTTTAATCCCGGTTCTTATTTTGATTTTAACGGGATTACGTTTTTTACATATTCTAATTATTACAGATTCATAATCTAGAGTGATATTAAACAGCAGTGGAGAAAGCCCATCTCCTCGATAAAACATCATATTTATTTAATATAAGAAAATTATTTTTTATTTTTTTTATTATTTCATTAAATTACGGTTATAATAATATAATTTTGGTATAAGCAGAAAATGTATTTTATTATTGAAATAAAATTATACCTCTTTCAGTTTCTAAATTTTAGATTTGGCAAAATTTTCAATTAGAAAAAAAAAACGAAAAGTCGGTCTTCTTGCGCAGAAGTGGTCAAGATTTTTTTTATTTGGTTGTCCAGAAAATATGACTTAATATAAAAATATATAAAGTAGAAAATATGTTTTTAAAAACTGTAAAACTATATAAATTAGATTGATTCATAGAAATCATATAACCCGAAAATTGATTTCTTACTCTATAAATTTACAAAATAATGCTTTTTTTTTTTCAAATAAAGAATGATATTATTTTTTTTACTATAACAGTAATTATTATTAGGATTTTTTTTCTTGTACTATTTACTAGTTGGATAGATAATATTGTAGTAAAAAATAAAAAATACCTCTTTTAAAATTTGAATATTTTTTATCGAAAACATACATGTTTTTTTTAAACTGGATTTTTTTGATACTGTAATTTTTATCTCTTCATTATTCATTTTAATGAAAATTTAAAAGCACTTGAAACCGAAAAAGGAAAGATAATTCAACTAATCAAAATATTTACAGATAACGTTTTGTACCTCAGGATAGCTAAGTTAGAACTTCTTTTTTTGAATGCGAATAAGGCTTCTTAGGACTTAAAGTACAAAGATTATCTTTGCCATTTTTTTATGCCAATATTTCTTTCATTCTTCTACTTTAAACCTCTTTTCTCTATTTGGATCACGTTGTTCCGATCTCCTTCTTTGGTCTATCCCCTTGATTAACTTGCTATTTCTGAATTTTGTGCACATAAGTTAAAAAAAGAATGTCTGCTTCAGTTATTCCTACCAGCTTTAGGTCATTTTTAATGTAACAAAATTACTAATATACATTAGTTACCCGTCATCAGGTATACCGCAGGTATGCCGTGACATACCGTAGTTTTTTTGTCATAAAAAAAAAACATTAAATGTCAGTATGGAAATTTGAAATTCTATGGAAACACCTAACCTTATTCCTCGTAGCGACCATTTTTAGGATTAGATTACAAATTTCTTTATTATAACATTAACAATTTATTTAAATCTTGTTTTTTATGTGAATGAAGCCTACATTTTTGAATGACAGAATAATAAAAATCAGACAGCACAAGACAACGTCTCACTTCAAATAGAGATTATAAATAGAACAATAAAACGTGAAAATTGTTAATCTGAGTAGATATTCTAATGATTATAATACTTTTTAATAGTGATTCTAATATTTTTTGGTAATTAATATAAATCTTAATGAACTTTAGATAGTGGAAATGATAAAAAAAAGAAAAATTTTATTATTAAAATGTTAATCAGGAACTTACATTATCGTTCACAAAGAATTTTTAGTTAACATCATGAAGCTGTTATGATTCAAAGAAAAATAAAGGCCGTTAAAATAAAATAGTTATATTTTTAATATTTAAGTTAATCTACCTTGATTTTAGTTTGGTTTATAGACTAAGAGGCTAAGCTCAGTAAAGAATTTATCATATTCTAAATACGATTGAGGATGATAAAGCGTATGACTTTGTCAGTTGATGAGTACCGTTGAAAATAATTAAGTTACTTCTTGGTTTACTATGAGAGTTTAGGAAATATGGTTCTTTTCTTTGTCCTAACTATGTTTCACTAAAAAACATAGTGGCCAGTCGCAGAACTTAGTGGCTGGTGAAAAATATGTAAAGTATTTATCATTAATTAAGAGTTAAAAAATCATACTGCCACCACTTTATATAAAACTCGTACTCATGAAAACTTTTGTAAAGCCACTAAACAAAGATGGACTAGGATTTATTAGTTTAAAAAAAAAATTTCCTAAACTGTTAAGTTGAAAGAGAGCATATTTATCGGTCCGAAAATCAAGACTGCTTGACTACTTAACTGCTTAAAGAGTCAACTTTTGATGAAAATCTTAGCGAATTTGAACTAGCTGCATGGAAGTTCTTAAGACTTTTATTGATGGTTTTTTAGTCAACAGAAAAGGGTTAGAACTACATTTTTTGGTTAATAAGCTATTAGAAAACTATAAACGTTTAGGATTAGGATATCATTAAAAATTCATTTTCTACGCTCCCCCATGTAGAATTTTCTTCCAAAAATTTGGAGATTGTCAGCGATGAACAAGAAGAACGTTTCTCACGAAGAGCGTAAGACATCACGATATTCTGACCATAGAGCAATGGTACCAAATAATATGTGATTCTGGAATGATAGATAGGTAACTATTGTTGGTTTTTGTTTTGATCAAACATCGTACAATCGAAAATGTTTGCCAACATATTAATTAAACGCAAGACAATTCCAATGAATTAAACTTTTATTTTAAATAAATTTTCATTGATTTAGAATCTATTATTTTAA
>JAAAKQ030071193.1:0-15428 GCA_010016005.3 Zanna intricata | reverse complement strand
ACTCTCGACTTCGAAATCAGCTGATTTGCGATGTCGCGTTAACCACTAGACCAACCCGGTGGGTTAAAAAAATTAATTGCATCTACACATATTCATCTCAACCCATAATAAAATGGATCCAGATGTAGCAAACTTATCCATATACACTCAATACATATGTGTATATATATATATATATTTATATACTTTTTTCTAAATCAATTCTTTTAAGGATCATACTCATCTATACTATAAGCAAAGATATTTATTTTATTACATCAACCGAACTACATAATAAATGAATAAAGTAGGATGACTTACTTTATCATCATATATGATGCAAGAGCACCAGGAGCGCTATCACGATTTACTTGCATCAGCTGCATTGCATATTCATATATTTTCAACTCACAATTACAATACAAACTTACACAATATAATAACATATCATTCATTTATTTATTTTATTTTATATTTAAAACCTTTAATCTTTTTAAACTTTATTAATTTAAACTTTTTTCAGTTAATTAAAAATTAACAACAAAAGTAAAATAAAAAAAAATTAAATTGTAAAACATTTTTACATTTGTAAAAATATGACATCAAAGCATAAAATCAAATTAAAATTAAAAATATTACACTTTGAAGTCATATTTTTACATATAAAAAAATATTTTACTGTTTAATTTTAATTTAATTTTTAATATTTATTTTAATTTCAATTAATTTTTTCATATTTAAAAATTTTTTTTTAACAGAAGTAGTTTAAATTCTTAAAATAGAAAAATTAAAGGTTTTAAATTTTAAATTAAATAAATAAATTACTAATACGTTATATTGTGTAAGTATAAATTAATGATATATGTTATTATATTGTGTAACTTTATAATAAAATTTGAGATGAATATTTAATGCAGCTGATGATGCGAGTAAACCATGAAAGCATATATGGTGGAATAAGATGTCATCCTGCTTTATTCATTTATTCTGTATTTAGATTGAACTAACAAAATAAAATAAAAAAAGAAAAATATATATAAATATAACTTGGTAAAATCAATAGTTTTTTTGTTATTGTATTGGTCCATATTTTCCTCTGCATCTATATGTCAAAGACAAAAGTATAACATAGTTTTCCATCAACAATACAGAATTCAATGACTCTTATCTTATGCTTATTGTTTTTCCATTTTAAAAGCACTTTCAAGGGTTTCCCTCATTGTCAGTATATAAAAACTTTTTAAACTCAAAACATTAAAACTGCCGCATATTATAAAATATGGAGTCAAAAATTCAAAATAAAATATTTCATGTGGCCAGCCACACGTACAGTATGTACTATCATTATCTAACATTTTATTTAATAAATTATACCGATGTACTGTTGTTATCTATGGCAGTTTTGATAAGAAAGTCATTATCAAACTCTGTAAGTACATTAATCAAGTTAAAACTCTATACTGTGTATATAATATTTTTTCTAGAATATTTATTTTAATTTTATTATTATTATAATCATATCCTTTTACAATTTCTATTATTTTTAAATTTTTATCCGTGTCAGTGATTGTATGTTTATTGATTATTAAACAGTCTGCAGAATTTGAGAATCTAATTCATTGTTTTTATAGGATCTTAAGCGTTCTGCAAAACCTTGCCTTAAATCATCTACTAGTTTTCCTGATATAAATTTTGTTACAATCATTGCATGTTATCTTATTCATACCACACAAGTTATTAAGATCATTAACATTATAAACATTAAGCAAATATTCAATAATGTTGATAATAAATGATTATTTTATATAAATATTTTCATCACCGTATTAATATTTATAGGTATCAAAGTAGTTGCATTATTAATTTCAATTTTGGTTTTTAATACATATTATCAATTACATGTTGTATCCATTTTTTATTGTAGTACATGTTATATTGTCTATTTCTGCATCTAGTTTTTCTTTATTATTATTAAGTTTATGTGCCCAAGAATGATTCAATCTTCTGTTAATAGTTACTTTACTAGTTGTTGGTTTCCCTATATGAATGTTCTAATTTTATTACTTTTATTAATTTCTATGTCAACATCTACAAAATTGTTTTTTCTGTATTTATCCGTTTTGAAGGTAAATTTTAAAATATTATAAGTTTTTTAAAATTATTAAATGTTCATATTTATAACAGGTTTGCAGACTACCAAAATATCATCAACATACCAAACCCATAATTGAAATGATATTTTACTTGCATTCATAAAATTCAAATAATAGGTTCACTATGTAGATGATATTTTGGTAGTCTATGAACGTGTTATAAATGAAGGAGCGGGAACCTGGGAGACCCCCATAATAGGAGCCGCACCAGCAACCGCCTCACGAAGGGGGGGAAACAGATCCTCCGTGCATGGCTTTTGGTGGCCTCTGTGGTTTAGAGACCATCTCGACTTCAGGAGCCTTGAAAACTCCCTCTGAAGGCTTTGAAGCAACAACTTTGTCCGTGCCATCATGCAAAATATTCTGCAAGCTCACTAGGACCTCTGGTTTAGTAAGCGGGCCAATTTCTGGATCCGCATGAATGCTGTCCTCTGCAGTTAATGACTGTAGGATGATCCTTGCATGGTTCCCTCTCGTGGATTTCATTGCCACACGTGCATATTTGTGGCCTTTCACACCAAACAGCAGTGTGGCCAAACCGACAAACCATTGAGATCTAAAACACCTCATTGACTGCGGCACAAAAACTCGCACATCTAGACAATGTATTCCTGCCCATACTTTCTCTGGTAACATCGGCTTATTAAAAGTAAGTACGTGAGAGGCAGACTTTTGCTGTTTCTCCTCATTGTCAGCCTTTGGCAGTCAATCACACCTAGTGGTATCAACTCTTCTACTATTTCCTGCTCCTTACAATTTAAAAGGTCCCGACAGACAACAACCCCCTTTGAGGTGTTGAGGGTGCCGTGCGGGTCTACCTTTACATTAAAGTCGCCAATCTTTTTCAGGCTAAGAATCTTAGATGATTGATCATCATTTACCGTCTCAACATGAAGTCCGTAATAGGTCTTACAAATTTCTTTTACAGGACCTCCGGCACAATTGTTTATCTCTCTGGCGATGAGAAACGGGCTTATTTTTTAAAAATTGCCATCTTCTCTAGTGATTACCAAATATTTTGGGTTACCACTCATGTTCTTGTACGGAATTCTCTGTATCCTTTTTGCCTCACTATCAAACCTTCCAGTCTCAACACTCTTTCTCCGTTTCGCCTCAGGCAAAATGGCTGGTTTTAAACAAGGATGTTTTCGTGAACCCTCTGCCACGCTTGGTTGTTCAAGTTGCACGATATTATATTCTCTTCTGTAGCAAGGCTAGCTGCCAGGGTACTCCACAACTCCAAGGATACCAACCCTGGAGGTCCGAACCGGTACTCCAGTGAAACCGGCATTTGCTCAGGCAGAGAGCGGATGCGCAATCTCTGCACTGGCTTCAGGCCCTTACACAACGAGGTATTCAGGGCTCCCATGCACCAACATACATGGGCACCTTCCTACATGCTTGCCATCGCAGGGGAGTATGTGGGCAGCGGAAGGGTCTCTGTTACACCTGCAATCATTTTGACCCTAGCCACCACATCGCCAGCTCTAAAGGCGGTATAAATCTGTATCCATGATCAGTAAAGTGTTTCATACCTATAGGTAGCCAAGAAATCCAGTCCTTAAATGCGGCCTGTAGGTGAAGTTTGGCCGACCAGATTCGATTTCCAAGAAAAGGAAAGCTTGGAGCCCTGTTAGCCAGTATAATGAAAAGTACGTATGAACAGCTGTTTCCACCCTGGACGTGGAACGTAGTTAGCATGTTCCGGACGTGGGGATTATCTACCTCAGGGCAGTATTCACTATTATTACTACTACTAAAAACTAAGATTTTTTTGACAAAAGTAGTGATAACTGTGACTTTGATTACTTCTGTACACATTTTAAGTTACTTATCCTAGAAATTTTACTTACAATAAAAGTATACCTGCCAAAAAATTACACAAAGTAATCGTACCAAAAAAAAAACATTTGGGCAACACGGGATGCTGGTCTTCTAACATGCTACAAATAACTCTTCTACAATTATAATTTATTTTTTATGAGCTCAAGTATTCTGAAATGTTATAAGTAACAATGAAAATTTGCTGTACAAATGTATAGTTCACTTTTTTTATTTCCTAGTAATAAATTTTCAATTTGATTCTTCAACAGTTCAACACATTTTTTTCCAATTCTCAAAGGCAAGCTTTATCAGCATAGTTATAGTAAATCAAGAAGTTAGGTTTTAAAATTATATACAAATTTACTAACTTATATTTATATACAAAGCAACCAAAACTAACTAAAATGTAGAAGATATATAAAAAAAAAAAATTCCCCGCAAAATCAATAAACAGGACTTCCAACTCAAACTACAGCTAGTTTTAAGAAAAAAATTAACTCTCAAGTAAATCTGTTAAAAATTATAAAGTACACATTAAAATTTCACAGAAAAAATATAATACTCACTGTATTGTTGGTACAGGTCCAGTTTCTGAAGTTGAAACAGGTGGTGCTACGAATGTTATCTCAGACTGTAAAGATGCTAATTGATCAGCATCCTTATCTTTATTAATTTGTGATGTGGCAGATGCTTCATCTCGAGGCAAAACCTAGGTAAAAAAAAAAAAAAATTAATTCAGTAAATAAAATAATGTAAAGTGTACATAAGAAAGATAGTCCCTGTAGTGGAAATGCACTCCACTACAACTTAATGATTCCACATCACATAAAACATCTGTCTCAAAGAATGTAATCCTTTGAAGCTGGTTTGGGATACTATCAAGCAAGTGTCAAGAAATACAATTCACAACCACAAATCTTATCTCTACATGAAAAAGTATGAAACAGAAGTACTTGGCTTTAAAATCTTCTAGGTCTAAGATATGGTAACTTCAACAGAAATCTTTTTCATACTAATTAACAAGTCAAGTGGTAGGCAAACACTCTATTCTTGAAAGGGTCTTCTTATTATAATAACCCATTGAATAATAAGATCTTGAACACAAGCAGAAGTTTGTAAAGTATCACTTTACTAGCATATTCTAATTATGTGGATCTAATTGTAACATAATTCTACTGTCATACACTTATTAAAAATTCCATGGTTACAAGAGGACTCATACAAATGAAAGTTAGAACAAAATCATGATTGTATAAAATTTGGAATTATATGCAAAGAAGATCAAACAGATTCTGTAACATCCTTTCAAACATCCTGTAATACTACAGGACAAGAAATTTGCGATTGTGGAGGAATTTTTATAAATTTAGTTCTCTGTTAATTACACAACAGTCAAGAAAGAAACAATTAGGATGGCAAATAAATATTAATTTGGTCTCTCTAAGCAGTTAATAAATCTTTTAACCACTATAACAAAACATACTCAATAAAGAAAATTAATTGCTTCCATTCTCTATAGAATTAATGGTAATGACAAAAAATTATAAACATCTGCATACTATTGTTGAAAGAAAAATTGTAAACTGATTGGATTAAAGAAGATGACCAATGACACAATAAAGAATTTCATGACTTATATAGGCACACAGACACCAGTGATGTAAGAATGAGATGCTAAAATGAAGAGATCTTGCATAATCCATATCTTCAATATAAGCATTAATAGAAACTTTGACAAGGTGCATAAAGAAATGGACTACACATCAGATAGCTGATGCAATGGATCTTGATACTAGAAATGCTGAATTAAGAATTTGCAGAACACAAGCTTTGGGCAGAAATAATTGGAAATGCTTTTAGGATGTCATGATTTCCATGTCATGTAAAAAAAAACATTAAATCTGAATTTTGATTTTTAAAATCTAGAAAGAATATTTCATTTCAGTTACTACAAGACCACGTTGTTTATATGAAAGCACTAAGTTCAAAGTTTTATATACATTTTCTTCAAAAACTGACAAACAAGTGTACAATATGACAAATTAGTACCCATAATCAGATGTTTTCGAATGTGAAAAATGTCAGGAAATAAGAATCTGAAAAAACTGAAAGACTGATAACATTTTTAATGACTGAAATACCATCACTGCAGAGCCCAAGCATACAGAGGTTAGAACTAAACACAATTGGGTTTACCCAGATGCCCTGAGGACATCACTGAAGACTAACTATGTACAGCCATGCACCCATCAGCACGACAGTTTACATCTTGGGTTACAGTTCAATTTTGCAAGATGGTGCAACACCACAGAGTGTAAGAAGTAGTGTAAGATGTTGTGTAGTTATGTAAGGGTACATGTTGTAATTTGTATTGTGTTCTTGGTACAGTAAAAGTGTAAAGTGTTCTACAGCTCTATATGTAGTGAGGAGAAAAGCTGCAGCAGAGGTTAGGACCGAGGGGATGCCAACCACCAAAGTCTTAATGAATAAGACTTCCCATCGGTGACTGGAGATTGATGGTAACATGATATCGTTGGATATATATTTTTTGAAGAGAACGTGAACTCTTATGTGCATATGTGTATTTTTTTATTTATTTATAAGTCTATTTCCTACCAGGCATCAAATGAACTAAGATACATTTTTTTAAATATCCAATCAATTACTGATCTAAATATACAATGTGTTTATTAAGAAAAAGAGTTGTGAATAGATGTCTGTAACTGACCCACACTTTGTACCTATGCCCTTGAAATTTTTTCATCAGAACTCGCTTTTCATATAAACTCATTATAAATATTGATTTTACCCAACATTATGAAAATATTACTTTATCAGAAGAATAAAATGAATATTACTTTATACTAAAAAAAGGGAACTTATAACCCACTTTAAAGAACAAATAAAACCCTAATAAAACAACATTACAAATCCTGAAACTTTGAATATTATAAACAAATTACCACATCAGATGATGGATTTAAAGCTTCTGTAAGTAATACTTTTCCTTCAGAATTTAATCTTGAAACTAAGTTTGAGTCCTTTTTTAAAAGACTCTCATCATTAGATGCATCGTCTACTAATTGATCAAATGTTCGCTTCATCTGCAACAAAATAAAATCTTAAAGAACCAATATTTCTGATTAAAAAAATTATAATTAGTAGATTCTTTGAACAACCTTCCATAAGTAGGCAATGCGTAATGACATAGGGTCTATAATAAATTCTTATTTTATAACATAAAATTCTACTTATTTTTCATATATTTTGCTTTTCTTCAGTTTTACATGAGTGAATTAATTTTATTAGTGCAACCAGTAGATATACTGCAATATTACTGATCAATATTTTTACAAGAAAATCTAAATGTTATTTGGTTAATTGAAAAAATGCCTCCAAATTTTGGGCATTCAAAAGTGTTTTGAAGCAAGTAAGCTTAATCATTAACAGATTATCAATTACCACTCGCCAGCCTCCGTGGCGCAAGTGGTAGCGTCTCGGCCTTTCATCCGGAGATCCCGGGTTCCAATCCCAGCCAGGCAAGGCATTTTTCACTCACGGTCGCTCAGTTTTATAATATAACTGGACATTTATCTTTCACAAAAAAAAACCCAATTAATACAAACATGTTTTTAGACATTTTCAAACCATTACATTTCCAAAGAATTATCAATTTCTTGGTTTCCAATAGACCTAACTGTAATGGAATTTTTTTTTTTTTTAGATATTATTTATGCATCAACCATAACAGAGTAACAAAAACTGACAATATGGAGAGTGTGCAGTTACCTCACATATGTTGGAAAATAATGAATAATGTGAATATCATGTGGATATTTTCTATACCAGTAACAGTGGACATAATGAAGTTTATTATTAATAAACATTTCAGTAAAATTAGGCTTACCTATCTTTGTTGATAAAAATTATATAAACAATTCTGATCAGGTAAATCTTTTATAGATGCACTATTTTTACTGAATGAAAGATGATTCATGTCATTATAATTGCTCTGTTAACAATAGTATCATATACCACAGTTATTATATATCACAGTTCATAGATCAGTTGTTTAACAGCTGATTTTCAGAGTCAAAATTTCTGAGGTTGCAATCCTAGTAAAAGCTAGTTGCTTTTAGTGGATTTGAATACTAGACAGTGGATACTGGTGTAATTTGGTGATTTGGGTTCAATTAACCACACATCTGAAGAATGGTCAGCCTGAGTCTGCACAAGACTACACATCATTTATATGTTATACATATTATCCTCATCTCATTGGACCATGGGAAGTAGCTTATTGTTCACTAGTTGAACAGATTTCAAAGTAAACATTAGGAAAATAAATAATAAAATACTTAATTTTGAAAATGATTATTAAAATCCTTAATTTTGGGCTTCTATTACAAAAATTAATTATAACCTTTGTAGCTAATTTATTTATTTATTGATAACTTTACTAAAAAATTATATACATAAAAAATTGTAAAATGCATTTAACCAAACAAATAAACACAATAAAGTCACAGTAATTCAAATTACAATCAGAATGGACACAAAAAAAAAGTTTAATTGAGATTGTGCTTTATTTTTCAACATCTGTAATTAAATTTGCTAATTAGCTAAAACATAGATACATACATTAAATTATTACAGTAAAATATGGTAATGATAAAGTTTTCAGCTTGTTAAATTGATGTTTAAATATATTCATTTCCCATATTAACATATTTTATATCAATTTTGTAATACACCATCAACAAAAATTAAATGCATAAAGAAACTTTAATTACAATCTGCACAAATTTTAAAATATCTAATTTGTACTTCTTATAAAAGTAACTAGTAAATTCTTCCAACAAAAAACATGTTTATTAATTAGCCACCACATTTCTCCAGTGCTTCATAATGTTTACATCACAGATCATGGTCATTATAAGTTGCTTTAGATCTTTCAAAGATATCTTAAATGCTGTGTCCCTTTGGTATGCAAAATCATCTATACAGATTCATCAGCATCATTTCATATGACTTCGCATTTTCATATGATTGATAACAAGAAAATCTGACAAAGAATTCATATTTCACTTTTTGTGATTACAATCACCATCTTTTGCCATAAATTCACTTAGACTGTTCATCTCTGAATCTTCATTTCTACAATCATTTTTTACGATTCAGTAAATCAGTTGTATGTTCATATAGATCAACATTTAAAACAACTTCTCCACTTAATGTTTTCCCCACTTTTTTTTATTGTATCACTACTCTATGGTTTGGCAACCTTTAATAATATTGTATTTTGTTATAATTTATCCGCTATTTTAATGTTTTCTTTAGATTTTTAAATAATTCCAAAAGTTACACATTTTGTGTTGTCAGTTATATTTTAATACAGTTAAGTTGAAAATTATGGAATGTACATAAAGAAGTAACACATAAATACACATGTAAAATTATACTCATGATATAATAGTAATAGTATTACTCATCAAAGATTACAAAGTTCACTTGATGTTGAGGGTGGAGATGGATGGATGCTGAGCAGACAACTGGCTTTTACTATTACACATTTTGTGCATCTATGTGTTAACACTTTCTAGACTATGACATGTAAAATATATGCAAAAGCATATTAAACTGAAGCCACTTAATCTAAACTAGGAGAGATCACAATTAGTTTAGAAAATATACGGGGTTTACTGTAGCTGTTGCCAATTGCTTTTTAATTTTCATTCGCTTTAACAACAAAAGGGATAGGACTATGCCATCTTCAAATTCCTACATCACATTTTAATAAATTTCTTACCTTAAACAGTTTCAAAACTTGAACATAATTCTTTTTTTATTTCTTCAAACAGAAGAAATACAAATTTTTTCATTACACTACCTTTTCTACAAGCTACTTAGATACAATGTCCCATACACATAAATGATTATATTCATAGTCGTGAATATATTAATATCTCTCGAATGCATAAACATGTGACTTATGTTCATACATTCCAGAGATATCAAACAAAATAGATACAAAAAAAACATACATAATATAACAAGTTTTTTTTAATATTTCTGGGCTAAGAGAACCTCAAAACACCAAAAAAATTACCAATTATGATATTTACCTATATTACAATATAATAACTATCAAAGTAAAAATAGCTTACACATAAAAATTAAAAGATTGTAAACCTGATAATTAGAAAAGATCCATACTAACCTACTAAACAAAAGATCTGCTTATTTATTTTAATGCTGTTATTATATAGTGTACTATAAATGTCATTACAGTAAAATACCATGTTATTAAAAATAAAAAAAATATTAAATTATATCAAACAGCCTGAAAATGACACTATGCCAATAATTTTTTATGAACAAAAATAACTACTATCATTACATTGTATTAGTAATTAAAATAAAAATAAAAACAAATAAAATAAAATTTCTTTACTTCATATTCAACATAACGTTTGATTTGACCTATATATTTGAATTCCTCTTCAAGTATTTCACAATCAATTTAAAAAAAACTTTGTTGAACAATTGAAACTTAATGTTTAGATCACCACAAGATTAAAGCTAAAAATAAACATTTTGCAATAATTGTAACTTTCTTACTGAATTAAAAATGTTTTTTAATTCATGACTTGAAAATAAAAAATAAGTTTTCTTCACAATAGAATAATTTATTAAAAAATTATTCAATATTAAGGAACTTATGTTCAAGATTTTGGAATCCTTTCTTCCATAAGAATTTTTGCAGCTAACTAGTTACCTTCTTAAGTGTAACTAGCAGTAAGTTGCTGTTAATGTCTTCTTATAAGATTCACAAATCGCAAGTATATATCATATTATTTATTCTGTGTATGTTTAATAAATTGTTTTTGTTAAATTTACTGTATTTATAAATTCAATACATTAACAAAAAATGTTACAAAAACATCATCACATGTCTTATTTGATTAATTTGGTTATTAAATTGCCTGACTTCTTTTTTAAAAGACACCATTAACAAGAGTATTATTAGCTATTCCATAAAAGAAAGTGCTATTAGTTAAGTTCTGGGAGGTCTTATAAAAGAAAATTTAGTATTTTGAAACAGATAAAATTTATTATTTAATCATTTTAAAGTGATAAAAAAAAAATTTCATTTTACTTCATAATGAAATTATCATCTATTAAATGCTGATTTGAATAATCCTAAAGCTCAGTTTACATTTGTACCAAAACCTGCTGTATATTAAAGGCTATTTGGTAAAAGCTTTTAACATTTTTGTATGGCCCTAGTATACAGTCTTTTGGTAGAGAAATGTGTGCAGTGTTAATTTACACCTATGGAAATTAAATAGTAAACAAACTCAGCTGAGTTGTAAAAGGTGAGTAAACAGCACGTAATTCTTTAGCAGCAACCAAAGTAATTTTGGCAAAACAAAAACAGAGTTTTGGATTCAACTACAATCACAAACAAAATTCACATACATCTGCAATGAGATTTTAAACTATTTAAATACAGTGTGAGAAGAACCATTTAAATTGTGAAATTTGTTGTGACACAAGTTTTAAAATTTTCTAGATACAATACAGCATTTTTGTCTTAGATTAACAACTTCTGGCATTTCTATAAAATCGATTAGTTTTGTTACAAATATACATTTTTAATTCTATAAACAAGATTGCATGCACAACTTATCACTTCTTATCTGATGGTTTCATTTTGTAAGAAAACTGTTAGAAATGGATACTGACAGAAAGAGACAGAAATGGAGAGTGTAAATAATTTATTTTTTATTTAGAATAAACTAAAAACAATATATTACATAACATTCAATGAAATATAGTATCAAAATGTCTAAACTGTGCATGAGGGCTAATCTTTTTTTTTTAATATAATTTCTGTTTTAGCGAAGAGATCAGTATAACAATAGATCTAATGATGTGAAATAAATTTATCTCAAGGATAAAAATACAATACTTAAACCTAAATCTAAAAACCCTACAGGTAGTAAAAATAAAAAGGTTCAGTAATAATCGTTAATCTAGAATGTTGTTTGAGTAATAAGGCAAAGCTCACTAAAATTAAAAAAGATTTATTGGATCTTATTAATCCATAAAACTGACGTTACATTAGAGCTGTATTACATCACATCTGTAAAATTAAACCACAAAAGAAACAAACTTTTGTAGGGAACAGAACGACAAGATTTTCAACATACAACAGATCAAATTCTGTTTCACAATCGTAAAAAAATCTCATATAAACAATTATAACAAACAGAAGAAGTAATTAATATGTATAATATAATCAAAATAGTATACATTATGATGTACTTACAGTACTGCACACCTGTAGCCCTACACGAGTAATTTTTTAAAACGAGCATTAACTAATTTATTAACATCTACGTACTCCCAATCTTGAACCAAAAAATTATTTTATTGTTTTTAAATATAGAGAATGTTTTTGTAAAGTAACAGTTAATAATCAAACAATAGGCAATAAACTAATCGGCTCAACACTGCTTTCCAGACCGGAGGTTACGTTTAACAATAACCTATTTCGTTACTGTAAAACAACAGAGATATTAAACAAAAAAAACTGGGAAAGTATATGTAGTTTAAAATTAATGTTAAAGTATTATTAAATGATATAAAGTGCAGTGCACTACACTTTAGTCATAACATTTCACAGAAAACAGCACAAGTACAGCAGACCACATTGACAAAACACACATGGAGCTTCAGTGCTGCAACCTACGTATAAATGTATGAAGTGATGAAAGCCATTTTACCCGCAAAATCTTAAGACGTTTTAGTTACTGTTCAGCACCGGAACCACAGTAAAGTATTACTTCAGAAAATGAATGAGAATGATACTTAAGACTGTTAATGAAGTGTAGTCTTCTACAGCCTCAGGTCGACCATTCCTGATATGTTTTAATTGAAACTTACTTACCAAAGAACACCGGTATCCACGGATCTAGTATTCAAATCCGTAGAAACTGTCTTTAGTAGGATTTGAACTTAGAACTTGGAATAAGCTGATTTGCGATGATGATTTAAACCACTAGACCAACCCGGTGGATTTCCTGTGACCTTATCGATAACACCTAAAACAACGCTGAACATCGACATACTCTTAACTCTGCAAGAAGCAAAATCAATTAACAGCCTCCCTTCAGCGAGGAAGATCTTCAAACAATGAAGGACCCATCTCAAACACCCCGTGGTAGCACTCTGCATCGCGTCTTTTTTTTTACCTCCGGAACCACCTTTAAGGTACATCTTCAGAGGATGAGATGAATGAATTGTAGCGTGTGTGAAAAATGCTATACCTGACCGGGATTCGAACCCGGAACCTCCAGATGAAAGGCCGACCACTCGCGCCACGGAAGCCGGCAGCACTCGGACTTAAATGTAACCTCGTCTAACTGGATGATCTGCACTCTAATGCAAGATATCACCTCATCCTCAGCTAGATGCCGATCAAGATCGTAAATCATATTCTCGGACGCTTCTTGGATCGGCTCTCACGTCGACCTTAAACTTGTCTCCTTGTTATCAGCCACCGCAATAAGCTTCTTCTTATGCTTCGAATTCTCAGGTTCCTCTTTTATTGAAGAACGACTTGAAATTCGTCCCTCATCTCTTTAATAGTTTTAGTATGTTCCTCTTTTATATTAATTCTGGTTGTCTCCGTTGGTCTTTAGGAAGCTCAGTAACCGGCAAAGAAACGGTCTCCTTAACCACCACTTCACCTGGACTGGCTTAGAAGCTAATGCCTTGTATCCTTTTGCCAATGCAGGCAAAAACTTTCAATTGTGTGGTCAATTTTGATCTTACACTAGCTGAAGCACTTATGGGATTCTCAAGAAAGGCCATCAGCTGTTCATTAATAACCCTCATCAAAGGCACAGATCTACCACACTTATCTTTTGATTTCAGAAAATTAGCCACATTACATTTCTTTATTTGGGTGTAAGTCCCTGCCTGATTGTCTTCACCATCAGAGTTGTCAGTCCTTACCTCAGTCAGATTTTTGTCAAACATCTGATTTTCTCTCAGTGTTTTATAATTCTTTATCTCACATAGTAGACTTCCTTTATTGTGGGAGGGTTGATGTATTCTGATGGTATTGGTGTTTAGGAATTCTGTCAGTTTGTTGAAATATTTAGCTAGGATTTCTGCATTGTCTTTATTGTTATGGGCCAGTTTACTGTTTTCATTCTTTATTAGTAGGGTTGGGGGTTCGTATTTTTTAGCTGTTGTTTGAAGGTTTTGTGGTAGTCTCTTGACTGTGTTTTATTGAATTCTTCTTCTATTGACTTGTGTGTCTTTTTATTTCTCCTTAGGTTTGTGTCGTTTCTTTACCTTGTTTTACTAGTTTTTGGAAAGATGTTTCTGATTTTAGGATTGGTGAAACAGCCATGCTGATGTCTTTTTCCACTGTTTTGTCACATTCAATGTGTTACATTAATTTTAGTATGGCATTTTATTGAGGCTAATTCTTCTCCAATTTATTTAAAGTTATTGACTAGATCTTAGAGTTTATCTGTGATTATCTTTTTGGCAATTTTCATTCTTAATTAGTTGGGTACATTCTATTTTTCTTTTAGTTTTAAGGGCTTGGTTTTGCTGCTTTCTTTGGGTAGTAAATTTAATTTTGACTTCATGGTTATCTGAGACTATGTCTACTTCTCGGATTACGTTTACACTGTAGATCTCCTTGAGGTAGTGTTTGTTCATGAAGACATGATCTAGTTGCCGTTCTCCTTTAGCATAGTTTTAGTTTTTGAGGTTAGGTTGTGGTTTCTGCAGATATTTATAAATCTCTGTCCGTTTTTGTTTTCTTTTGGGGGGACCATTTTCTGATGATGTTGCAGTATCTTCTTTCTCTCCCTAATTGAGCACTAAAGTCTTGGATTAATTATTCCACATGGTTTTTGGGGATGTTATTTATAGTCAGGTCGAGTAGATCCCAGAACTTTTCTGTTTCTTTATGGTTTTTTTGAGAGTTATTTTTATTATTAGGGTGTAAGGGCATTTATAATACATTTCATTAGATGCTTTAGGCTAAGTGCTGAGATTCTTGGGGATTGTGATTTGAATTCTTGTATGGAGTCTGTTATTTTACTAAAAATCCTGCTCCAAACTGTGGGACATTATTCATTATTATCTATTGTAGCACTTATATCGTTTAGATTCCACGGCATCTTGGTCATTGTTTCTTATTTCCTCCAGACCTATGATGAGAATTTTTGTGTTGGTCCATTAGGCCAATTATTATTTTTACTTTACGAGACGGCATAAATGAGTTTACATTGTGTGTGGAATTGTAGGTGATTTACTTTGGTTCAATTTTGGACTTTGTATTTTTCTTATTCATGTGTGTAAGTGTTGGTTTGCTGGCATTTCTCCCGCCACCACCCCATTCGGTCGCCCTAGAGCATAAGACCGAATGTCTGTGCCACG
>JAAAKQ030071182.1:0-15428 GCA_010016005.3 Zanna intricata | reverse complement strand
AAAAAAAAAAAAAAAAAAAAAAAAAAAAAAAAAAAAAAAAAAAAAAAAAAAAAAAAAAAAAAAAAAAAAAAACCTCCATTCCACATGTAATGCTTTGTACTACTGGATTATAGTAATACATAGTTTATTTTTAATTACTTTACAATACTCACATGAAACTTTCGGATTTTTCAAAGCACTAAAATAAAATATTCCCACACAAAAATTCTTATGTACATTACAGTAAGAAAAGCTATCATTACTCAAGATGTGGGCCTTTTCACGACCAGTATGGTATCAAAATCATACATGTAAACAGTAGTAGTAATGAACATCTTTGATTTTCTTATTAACACGTAAGATTTTCTAACAGATGATGTACAAAGAAAATGACTACATCCACCACACAAGATATAACATACAAATTAATAGAAAAAAATATATAATTTCTTTAATCAAAATGAAAACAAAGGTTATGCAATATTAGAATGTACAAACAGAACATTTCGTTTTTTTCCCACATCTAGTACCTCTATGGAGACCTACTTTGTCACAAATGTTTTTACAGTATTTAAAAAATGCTTTTAGGAATATTTATAATCATGGAAATACAATAAACAAAAATCTAATAACATTGTGGAAAATAAACACATATTTTTAATCATACAAAATATGCCATTATAAATCAGAAGCAACAAATTTAAATATTCCTTATTCTAGGAAAATTTGTTCTTAAACAAAAAAAAAATTGCAATGAAGATATGAAATGAAAAACAAAATTTGACCATGACTAGATTAGGAAAATATTATTTAATTTAAAATTTACAAAATATACATTTCAAAGGTACAAAAAACCAGTTTCATTATCTAACAACAAATCATAACAGTAGCAGAATAGTTCATTTTATATCAGTTCATTTTTATATCAGCTGAGGACAAAAATAATTTTGTGAAGTTTGAAAATTTTAACTACTACATATCTTCATAAGTTCAAAGTGTATAAAATGCATCTTCCAAGGAACATGGGAGAAAAAATGCAGTAAATACAAAAAATGAATTCTATAAATATCTTAGTTATATGCATCATACCTAGACATTTAATTTAAATAATCAAGGACTAAAATAAACATAAATTAATTAAAATTTTTTCTTATCATTTGCAACAATTTACAGTAGCATTTCAAAGATAATTAAATGTGAGGTGTAGGTAGGAAAGATTTGGTGAATGTTTCTATCTCATCAAAGAAAGTAATTATAAAAATTCCGGTTGGAAAAACATGAACAAGGAAAAATCAAGGAAGTCCAATGAATAGCAAAAATGAAATAAAATCTACATCTCATACAATACGTTTCTGAATCTTATTAAATGGTAGGGTATAAAAGGTTGTTTTTTAGCAAGCTCACAACTGGGCTTCATCAAAATTAATTTTTATCCCTTCCAATAAAGCAAACATCTGCCGCTTAGACATAGCCAATCAGCGAATCAGACCGAATACCTTACCCAGCTCTCTCAACCACGTAAAATATTTTAAAGTAATCTTTGAGCAAGAGCTCTCAATCATAGTTATTTACAAATCTTATCTTTGTAGTTTACTTTACTCTTTTACAGTGAAGAGTAATTAACCAAAAACAGGGAGATAAAAAATTTTAAAACATAATTTTAATTAACCCTTTTAGTGCTGTGGGCCGATTCAATCGGCCGAGCATAACTACTCTAAAAATGCCATGGCCGATCGAATCGGCCGTGCAGTTTTACTTCCAAATAGTTCCTTTCGTATCCAACAGATAACATTAGTTTAGTTATTCCAAAAGAGCTCAAATTCTGCTTTACTAAGATATAAAATACGTCTTTGTCCAATGCACTATCGAGTTATCGTTTCATCTTAGTCGATGTTGGATTGTTTTGTTGTACCGTTCATGCTAGTCTAACCTCGCTTGTTTCTGTAAGACTTTTGAATCAGTTTTTCATGTTTTCTACAGATTTTAACTGGTTTTTTTCTTTCGATTTGGAAATAAAATAAATTTTAAACCCTACTTTTTTTATGCTTGTTTGGCAGTTTCCATAATTTCTAACATGTTTTAGGTTAGTGTTATCGTGTTCCGTGAATGTTTTTGGTGGTTCAGAAATTTTTTTTTTTTTGTTTCACCTCCAGAACCACCGTTAGGTTATACATTACTTGTTTTTTCACGTAAATTTAATCATTTTTATTGAATTTTTTGAAAGTGGGTGAAACAAAATTCTAACAGGATGGACCTGTCCTAGCCATTGGTTTTAGGGAGAAACAGTCTCAAAAATCACAAGTTCTTCTTCTGTCTACTTAACATGATGCCAAAGATAGTAATACAGCTGAAAATGAAAAGAAGAAACTAAAAGTAGTTAAGGATTACAATAAATACATGGGAGATATCGACTCATCAGATATGATGTTATACTTTTATCTTGATGAAAGAAGAACGGTAAAATATTGGAAAAAAGTTGTATTCAGTATCATTGGAAGAATGGTTTTGAATTCATACATTTTATTTTCTCAATCTACAAAAAATAAGATAACCAGATTTAGTTATACAAATCAAATAGTACAAGGTCTAGCTCAGGAATGGTTCATGTTTCGAGATATGACATCAGTGTCAATGGCATCATCCAAGTTCACTGGGAGTCGAAGATGGTCCAGCAGCTGCTGTAGGGTTTGGTTTGATCAAATTAGAAGGAAGAAAAGATTGGGACTGTTGTGTTTGTAACAAGCGCTCAAAGACAACAGCTGGGCCTAGAAAATGATCACAAACTGTGTGTTCCTTTTGCAACAAAGGACTCCACTCGGAGTGTTCAAAACTTAACAAGTGTGAAAAAAAAACATGTTATCAAGAAGATCATCTAATTAGACTATTCTAAATATTTTTTCTATTTATAATTTTGTTTTTAGTCAATGATATGCTTATTGTTTAGATTTTATTGTTAGGATATAATAGTAATTTTTTTCAAGTCCCAGAGTTCTGGAGATAGCGAGTGTTTTTTGTACATAAAAAGTGCATTTTTTGGTGAAATTTGATAATTTTTGGCCCAAACTAAAGCTGAAATTCTAGTGAACATTAGAAGTAATAATTAAACGTAAAATAATTTGTTTTCTCAATACTTATCTTCATGTAAATGTGAAAAAACTAATTCTTATACATTGTAACAAATTGATTAGAATTTTTTTTAAATGTTTTGGTGGCAAATTAGGCTTCAGTAATATTATATTCACCTGTACCATCATTTAAAAGAGGTAAGTGAAAAAATTCATGTTTCTTACATTCATATTTCTAAAGTTGTATTGAACGGAACGTAAGCATGCGAAAGATATGCAAAAGAGCTTGGCACTTTTCGCATACTTTTAATTTCCTGGTCTGGCACTAAAAGGGTTAAAAGTTGCTCATTACATTAAAGCTAAATGATGCAGGAAGGCCAAATATCAGTTTTTATTTTTAAAAAACCACAAGGAGAATATGCTTTTGTAAAAACAATCTAAAACTTAAAAAGCATTTCTGGGATCTACAGATGGAAAATACAATATTTTAAAGTAAATAAACTATGCTATTTATTTATTGATTATATCCAATGTTCATGAACAGTGAAAGTGAATGTACTAACCAATGTACAATTTTGTATGAGAATTTTTTAAATTAAAAAATATGAGCTGGTCCATAAATGAAATATTAAAAATACTATTTTTTTTTCTTTTTTAGATATGATCTTGTTGAAATAAAACAACTCCTCTATACAATGTAATAACTTATTCCAATAATAGTCACACACCTATATGTCAACATCTATCAACAAAAGACTACAAAGATAAATTGAAGTCTTCTTTACATTAATAGTTTGATTAGAGAAAGTAAAACTAATTTTCTGAATCCAAATATTATTTCTAGAATAAACGCTGTAATTAACATACTAGTTGAATTCTAAGAATTAAACGTGGAAGGGCTCAAAAACTGGTGAAAGCCTGTGATGGGAATTCATGTCAAATGGAGGTTCTACCATTACATGGGAGCACTGTATACTGTTAGGAGTCGATTATAATAACTTAACAGTTTAATAACAAAACTTACTTTATGAATGCTTAAAGATTCTATAAATTAATTGCTGCTCCTTGCACAACACATGATAACATATGAGAAAATGTTATGTACCAGGATGGAAGAGGATGAACAGTAGATTCTTGATAAGTTAAAAACAGAAAATTTTTTGGTTAACCTCCACATAGCCTCTACAGAAGAACCTATGGTCCTAAAAGTCAAGGTTGAGTGAAGGGTCACAAACCTAACAATGATAAAAGATTATGGTTACAAAATCACCACAGTTTCAAGGGATGTTGTATTTTGCATGAAAACGGGCAGAACATTAGGAAAAGTAAATAAGTATGTATTACGTAAATATAAATTTATACTCAAAGTAAATAAGTATGTATTACGTAAATATAAATTTATACTCAAAGTAAATTGAATTACTCAATACAAAAATTTGTAAGAATTTATAAACACTTACCCAACTGATCGTGCCAAACAGGGGCATAAACAACAGGTTTTATACATGCTTGTAAAACTATGATAGCCCGTGTGAAATCTCTTGCTTGAACACAAGCTCCTACAGCTGTAATCCAAGGTTTCCTTAACTGTGGCCAGTTTACATGCATAAAAGCACCTTGAATAGAACTTTCCAAATTCAACAATGTCTGTCTTAATGTACTTGTCAACTGATTTCTGCTACCTGTAAATAATCACAAACAATGAAAAAAGAAATTCATTTAATTCCATAAATCCAAGTAATGAGTGTTAGTTGTGTTAATACACTGATTAATAATGATTAAATAACTAGTTGCTAAAAATAAATAACAATGTGACATGTAATAGATAAATAATAATGTGCTGTTATATCTGATGTACAGGTATCCGAAGAGAAAAAGGTAATAAAAAATGTCATCAAATTTCATCTAATCCCAAAAATATCAACAAAAGCAGAAATAAGGTCAGTCTCATTCACTAAGCTATGTAAAGAACCACACAGAACTTAATTTAAAATATTTATCATTTTATTTTTTTGTTTAATTCAATGATTCTTATGCACACATGCATACCGTATTTCATTCACACAGTTGTGGCTGTACTAGCAGCTAATTTAAATACTTTTTTACAGTTTAAATATTATTCATTTATTTAATTCTACTGCTCACCTGCGACATTACAATATAGCTGGTGCCAGAGGCTAAACAGAAAAAAAAGAAAGATGACTACAGCAGCTGTACATCAGTGCTACACTAGAACGTCTTGTACTGAGAAGGGGTACTAATAACACACTGTATCCACTTAGTCACTAGTTTATTTTAGCTTTTTTTTTGGGGGGGGGGGGGAATAAAATATATTTTACAATATCATGTAAAATCGATATGCAAAACCATGAAATACATAAAATCAACTCTATAGAAAAAGACTGCATCTAGTCCAGTTCACGTAAGTTCCATTTGAGACCACTAGACAGGAGCATATGACAGCATGTCGAAGTGCATAAAAAATTTACATTACATTTTGCTTCAGAATGGAATAAAGACAGCACCTGACTGGAAATGTTGAATGTTGCTTTTGGAAATTGTTCTATGAATAAAACAAATGTGATAAGCAATAGAAACAATTCCAAGAGAGCCATAAAGACGTTGAAGATGACAAGTACCCTGGACATCCCAGCACATCAGCAACCAATAACATCAAAAAGGTGAAGAATATGAGTGCAAATAATTGCTGCATCATTAACTTAGAGGGGCTGTTGACGATGTTGACATATCATTTGGCTCATGTCAAGCAATTTTTTCAGATATTTTGGGCACAAACTACGTGTCAGCAAATTCTGTTCCAAAATTGTTGAATTTCAACCAAAAGTAGTGTCAAATGAACATTGCTCAGGAGAAGCTGAATGAAGTGAACAACGATCAAGAACTGCTCAAACAGGCCTAGTTACTGTTTTGTGGTGATGAAACACCAACTAGGCATAGGCCATGTTTCATCATCAACTGGTGATGAAATCCAGGTATATATGGATACAAAGTCGCACCTACAGACCAATTGTCTCAATGGAAAGCTTACTGAAGAGCAATGACTAAAAAAAATGTCATCAAGTTCAATCGAATGTGAAGGTTCTGATCACTGTATTCTTCAATTTCAACAGCTGAGTGTATCTTAAGTTCTTGCCACCTGGTCATATGGTCAATAAGGAGTAATACCTGGAAGTTCTACATGGTTTGCATGAAGCAATCCAAAGAAAACACCTGGATTTGTCGTAAAACAAACCATGGCAATCTCTCAATGATAAAGCACTTGCTCACACTTCACTGTTTGTTCGTGAATGTTTGACCAAAAACAACACCAATATGATATCTCAGCCTCTGTATTCGCCAGACCCAAACCCCTGAGACTGGTTTCTATTCCCAAGCTGAAAAAAAAACTATGAAAGGACAATGTTTTGCCAACATTGAAGAAAGACAGAATTACTGAAGGAGCTAAACACCATACTAAAAATTGCTTCGGAGGTGTTTAAAAAACTAGAACAAGTGTTGACACAAATGTATTACATTTGACAGGGAGTATTTTGAAGATGCAACATCAATATTAATGAATAAATACAGATTTTTTGAGAAAAACTAAAATTCCATGTATTTTTTTTATAAAACCTCATAACTTCACACAACAATATTTAGTTAGAAACTCAAGACATTACTATATGAAAAATGATACTGTAAAATACGGCACACCCTGTGTTTAACTTTACTGCTTGCTCAGTAATGAGAATTATCTGGATAAATTCACTTCTATAATCATCTTCAAATTTTAATAGAGATTGATAAATAAATATTCTTCCAGCAGTTCTTGAATTTCCAGTTGTTTCTTTGAATTTATGTGACTTTCACACAAATATGACGACTATAAATTATATACCACCAATTTTTAAAGATAAATTTTGTTCATTCATCTGAACATTTATATAGACATTAAGCCTTATTACTGTTATAATTACACTTAAAACATTCTGGCCAATAAATGTGTTACAAAATAAGCCTTTTTTTTTTTCTTGAAGGCATTTATTCTTCATATTTCACCAGACTAACTTCAATTATTCTGGTATAAAAGAATCAAATGTTACTATACTTCTGAAGTACATAAAAATTAAATTATTTTTGCCATTAACTTTTATTTTTAACAGAAAAAAGCTCTCTTGTAAAAATTCAGTTACATGACACACTTTACCTGCAAAACTTAAGTATTGCAACTATATTTTGGTTCATTACACTATCTTAACAATGATCAAGAGTAGCAAACAAAATATGATCTAGGTGCTCTAAATGATTTAGGGCTAAATTTTCAATAAGTTATTTTTCCTTCATCCACTCACATAATGAACCACATACTAGAAAATTATGGAAGTAGGATAGCAGGAATTGTATAAATCCTTGCAGAACCTGTCACAATACAATCATTTGTGATTTTTTTTGTTGATTTTTCAATAGATAAAGATAATTAACAGATTTAACCTAATCTTGATTCATTTAATTATTATTATAGTAGACAAATTACAGAAACACTTTACCATAAAAGTCAACAATTTAATAATAATCTATAAATCAAATAAAGAAAAATATGTATTACCATAAAAAGAACCAGCCCATTTAAATTCAGATGCTTGAGTCAACGAAAATTTATGAGACAAGTGCCGCTTCTTATCTCTTTCTTCATTTCGTTGCAGTTTTGTTAAAGCTGCCAAATTTGTTGTATACTGATTAACATATGTTTTAAAACCATTTTCCATACCTAATTTGAAAAGATGAGTACCTAGAAAAAAAAAAAATTATATGTTTCTACAATAAATAGACTAGCCATATTAAAAGAAGTATGACAACATAAACATTATTTTACGTATTAATATTAATTATAATATAAAATAATACAATAACATATAATCTTCTGAGAAAAAAAAAGGACGTGAACCAACATCAGATTTTAACAAATATTGCTTTTGATAGACAGCAATATTTCTATAGGATTACTATTTATTAAGGGCTACATAAAAAACATAAACAATTTATAATAACACAATTTACAAACCTGTGATAAATCAATCACAAACAACAATAAGTCAGTAAAAATCACTACAGAAAATGAACTCTTACAGAGAGTTCTTAACAAACTCAATAACTAATTTAAATTAAAGACTTTAAATTCAAAACATACAAGTTCTACCTTATATCTTCTGCTAATGAAATTGAGACTATTTCACATGAAATGCAACCAATAAAACACAATACCAATAAATAAAATACAACCTCACGACATGAAATAAAACACTACCTCCTTAGGATTTGAAGTAATAGTAAATTTAATCTCAAGAGTGAGTGGCCAACCAAAAGACATTTTTCCTGCGATTGTATATTACTTGCTTGACTTATCACTTGATTGAGATCATAATGAAATATCACTTGCTTGGAATTTAAGAGAAGAACAGCTGAATAAGCAACTACTGTGCTGGACAACACACAAACCAACTGCTCATTGATAATGAAAAAATACAACCAAAAGATCTTCTCAGGTTATAAGGAATGCAAAATTAATATAAAATGTATAGTTAAAAAATCCACTATAATTAGATGATAAATTAAATAACGAAGATCTTTATCAAATAGCTTAAGATATAGCGGGTGAGATATTTCTGTGTGCTTAGGCTGACGCTAGCTTACTGCGCTATTAAATATCCTGAAAATATCTTATCTAACTAAATACTCTAAGTATATGGAACTGTATGAGATGTTTTTATGAAGGAATGACTATATAACTGTTCGATCCATCCTGTCAGTTTATCTCTCTCGCATACAATGTGCACAACTATCCACAGCCTGCTGTACAAATTCAAACACCTCTAACCAATAAATAAATAAACAAATTCTGTGGTATTGAAATGAAACCTGCTGCGTTCCAAAATAGATGCTAGACTATTAATTTTTACCACATACAAAATTATATATATATATATAATGTATACATATATAATTCAGTTTTTCTGTCTCATCTTTATTTCTTTATTCATTTTTTATTCATTATGAACTCTTTCATAGCCCCACACAACCTCTCCAGATGAGCTGTTAATAATTCTTTATATGAAAAATATATAAGTTAGTAGCTTTATCTTTTTATAATTGGTAAGAAGTGTAAAGGTAATAAAGAATTTAACAAGCAAAGATTGTGAACATCACCAACATATAATTGTTTGACATTGTAGTTCCAAAAAGAATAGAATAACAGGAAGGTTACAATGTTAAAATGAATGATAGATGTAACAGCAAAAAAACAGCATTCAAAAATGATACAATAAAATGGATCTTTTTTTTTATTTATTGTATCTGTTAATACACACATCAAAACCTATAGGCTGTGTAGAGCTAGATTATTACATTTCACATCAGCATGAAACAAATTACAAACAATCTAAATTATTTTGTATAAACACTTATAATCTGAACAGATACGCCAAAAATTAATCAGTAGATTAGTATTTATTTCCCATATAGCAAATATCAGAATACAAAAAATATGTCAACCAAATCCCCTAATAGGATTGTACCACACCAGCCTCTCGTAGGCTTACAACATCAATGAATCCATTAAAAAAAAGTTTGATTCTACTCTTGAAAGCTTAACCGCACTCCTTAATGAACATATATGAAGAAAACCAAATAAAGATTGAAAAATTATGTGTAAACAATCTAAATACATAGAAAAATCCCATTAAACAAACCTGATGCGATCTGCTGAGCTTTAAGACGCGTGATACGACTGGTCCCTTCTGTGAGATCAGGTGTAGGAACGTCCTTTTTGTCAGGCGGTAGCTTATCAATTTCACCACCTTTCGCAAGTGCAGCGCTCGTCCTCCGCTTTAGATCATCAATGTTAAACGTCCTTGGTTGAAGCGATCCTGTCTTCGATCTCGTCACTATGAAAGGTTTCTTTCCTGTATATTATAAACGGAAACCAATCCATCCATAACTTGCAGGGTGAATGGGTGGGTGGTATTTGTTTTTCAAGGTAAACAACAGGAAAAAAACAATAGCATCGCAGTACATGCAATAGCAAGTTAGTAAAAAAAAAAAATATATAAATAAAAATGGAAAAAGTACAATCAACCAACCACCTTCTTCACACCTCAAGCTTTAGGAAAGGATTCCTGCTACAGACTATCAAGGATAACTAATTATATAAATATATACACACGCATACACACATATATGTACAGCGGTATATAGACATGCAATATAAATAAAATAAATTTTCTACTAGAGCTATTACAAATCCATCACAATGTGAAAATCAGATTTATGACAGCCAGTAAAATAAAAAGAATGAACGAGGTCAGAAGAAAAGTTTGTAAGCTCATCGCTTGCCTCTATGCTTTAACAGAAATAAGTTACTATAACAAATTAATTTGTAGCCTTACTCCAGCTGGCGTAGGACATTCCTACATTTTACTCAAACAGTAAAATTAATTTCCAATGCGAGTCCCAATGCACTATGATTCAATAAGCGAATACTGAGTCCAAGTTGAAAATTAACATTAATTCTAGTCCGATTAGCAAAACACCAGCACAATTCCTGACATGTTTATGCTTGTTTATTAGGATAATATTTAAAAGTCTTTCACATTTTACGGTTTTCTGGAATGATGTTTTAGCATTACTAATGCTAACTATTAATAAGTAAAGACAACATCCAAAATAAACTGAAGATTAACTACATGAAATGTTACCATATAAGAAACCAGAAAATAAGTAATTTAATAAGAAGAAAAATTTATTACTAATGGTGAAAATAAATATAAATAGAAGCGATAAAAAAAATGGGCACATATGATATAGATAACCATAATTTAAATTTATTTAAGGCAAAATATTTATTTTAAGGCATAATTTTAATTTATTTAAGGCAGATGAAAAAGAGAAAGTGGCAGGTAAGCATAAATGATACAGAAAAATCTTCATAACTGCTTCAAACAAAGAAAATCACACAAAATCTAATCTAAAATTCAGGTTCCAGACATTCAAAATGGAATGAAATCTTTAAGAACTTGGTAATTAAAAAAATTTTTCCAAATATAAATAATTCTTTCGGAACATTATTTGATTATTTCTTGCATTTAAAAAACTTTCCAATGATTTTTAATGTATTATACAAAATGAATAAAGTTTAACAACAATTTAGCAATAATAACTGAATAGTTTACAGACTTACTAAGGCAAGATAAAATAAAGGAAAATAAGATTATAAAGAACAAAATAAATTCAGAAATATGAACAGAGATAAACTTATAAGTAATTAATTATGTTAAATAGCTCTTGACTGTAATATTAAATGAATTAATAAATTGAAATAAATTGCTCATTAATTTTAAATATGAATTATAAACTGTTTGGGAAAAGTTTATCTATGGATAACAAATTTAGACAGACTAATATGTAAAAAATAATTATATAATTTCTTTAGAAATATAAATATTTAAAGGCTTATTAGCATTATAGCTAATTAGGCTTTATAGCATTATAATGTTACCATTACCGTTCATAGAGTTTATATACCTAACAACGAGTACCAAAGAAGATAGGCAACCCTTCTTTCTTATATTTCCTTACTTATTCCTTATCAGGTCATGGCTGCTTCAGATCGTAACAGTACACAAGGGATGCAGCAAAGATGACTTATACCCATACTGTGGCACCTTTGATGATGTTGAGCACATGATGTTTGTGTAAGATGGTAAGGAGCACTCACTGCGGGGAAGAGTGCTAGGAAATAGAATGGGGGCCAGCCTGCGAGGGTGGAGGGCTGCATCATATTACATTAGACCAGATTAGGACAGGTTAGAATAGGCTGAGTTAGGCCTAGATGCAGATGAACGTATGCTGTCGATACCTGTAGGAGGACTCTGCTGATTTCCTTGAGCCCCTTTCTGACAGCAAATCCTGCAAATTCCCACTGGAGACTATGTTGTGCTTACAGCAGAGTCCAGTCTTTGTGTGCCATAGAGAGGGAGGGGTTTTAGTCGGTAGAACCCAATACTACCATCTGTGCAGGTAGATGGTGTCTGATAGAGATTTCACCTACTCCAAAGTAAAAAAACCTTTTTAAGTAAAACTAAAACAAAAAATCCATCTCTTGTAAGATCAGGGAAAACCTGTTGTTAAAAGAAATATCAGTAGATCAGTATATTGGTTTATATTTATTTGTTTTATCTGTAAGCTTTTTAAAAATAATATAGTATACATCACAAAAACTAATTTTATGAAATATTAAGCTTATAAGTATGGTTGCTTTACACAACCCTAACAAAATTATATATAAGCAAGAAAAAATAAATTAGTATATAAATTAAAAAACCTACTTCACAGTGTAAACTCTGCATTCATTTATTTAACAAAATTTATTTTTTATTAGCTACAATTTAGTTTTAGAACTTGCCTTAAGCCCAGTCAACTTCCTTGAAACGATTATACTAGATTTTTAGTCTAGTCAATATATTCTTAATATTAAAACATCACACTTAATTTTTTTTTTTTATTTTGACTTTTATGGCAGTTTAAAACTGATTGAATCCTAGAGATCAGTATTTTGTTAGGATGCTGGCTTGATTGTTTTTTTTTTTTTTTTTTCATATATTTCCAAATATAACTTGTATTGTTATAGAGTATAACAATAAGCTTTTATTATTGGCAGATGAATTTCCACATATATCATTAAGTCAAATTCAAATTTTATAATTATTTTCATTTCTTTTCTTTCTCTTTTTGACAAATATCTGTTTATTCAGGACCAGCTCTAACACTTTTGCCACTGGAGACTAACTCAAAAAATACCAGGCCTTAAGCTTCAAAAAAACTTTAAAATTTAAAAAAAAAAAAACAGAATTTTAAAAGAACCATGTTAGCTAGAAAAATTACATAATTGAATTTAAGATAATAATACTAACAGATTTACAGAAATTTTTTTTTTTTATTAAACAAATTACTTTTTTAACAAACTAACAACAAACTTACAAAATAAAACTGTTAACTGTTAAATATAACTGTTAAAACAGTAAATAATACCATTTTCTACATTCAAATAAAATATATTTCTGTGGGTTGTGTTTATTTTTTATTTTTTTGCGCTCTAGTTCAGGCAGCTTTGTTGCTCCTAAATTTTGCCACTGTAAGCAATTGCCTACCTTGCCTACCACCTAGGCCAGCCCTGGTTTATTGTACAATTATTATTTTACTTCACTGTTGGTATAGTAATAATCTGTTTCATAATCATATACAGATTTTTAACTATCGCTAATAGCCATTATCCACATAATACAAACTGCAAGCCTTGAAACTGAATTAAATTTTGTTAATTTAATGCAGTGGCGCAGTGAATGCAGTGATAATTTAGTGATTTTGTTAATCTGCAATGATATAACTAGTTTATCAAATGTGACTTCACCCAGAATGGTTGAAAGGATGTAAATCATTCTTTTTGCACATTTATCAGATCCCAGAATGTTATTCCCCAAGATGTTTCAGGTTACAATACCACACAATAGGAAAAATACAGTTTACAATCCATTCCCAAAACCAAAAATCTAAATCATAAATTCTTCATAATCAATTATCTTATGATAAAAATCTGTTTAAAAATGTTTCATTTCATAGTTCTTATACAATATTAAATAAACTTAAAACAAATACCATTAAATATTTCTATGAAGCATGTAACCCAATTTATATTTCTGTAAAGCACGGGTGAAATAACTAAATAAAATGTATAAAAGCTCTTAAGAATAAAAAAATGTCTTTGCAGGGATATTTTCAATCCTCAAGTTTAGAATAAAGAAAAGATTAAACTACTAAACAACAATTTTGTAGATGAAACATAAAAAGAACGTTAAAAAATATATATGAATAAATTGTAATTCCATCATCTCATTTAAAAATTATTTGATATTATTTAACAAATGACCTCCATAACATAAATGAAAAAATACTTAGCTATCTGTACAAAACTTGAATTACGCAAAAATTCACATAAAATCAATCGCTGGCAGTTAACAAGTAAAAATATTAATTTTTATTAAATTCCATTTTTCATGTACACTAATAAACTAGTTACAACTACAGTAAATATTGAAACAGAAAACTTAATAAATTTCAAATAAAAAAAAACATTTCTCAAGAACTTTTACAAATAAAATGTACTTAAAAGATATAAAAAAGAAAGTTAAAACAAGATTTCATAAAAATCAGTTGTCTATAACAATAAAAATAAAGAATTGGGCTTGGCACACATATTCACTGTAATGCAAATTTCTTGTGATTTAACCAAAAACAAAAAAACCTTAAGTGATGGATTTGAAATATTACTAATTTAAAAATGAAGAAAATAATAATAAAATAAAATCTACATAATATAATAAAGAATAAAAATAAAATTGGCAATCAAGTTAAAACACAAAATAAAATATTACCGATTAAAAGATACAAATAAATCAATTTAAAAATAGAAAATTAAAGTAGACTCAGCAGCCATATACACTGCATACGTAGAATGCTTAATGTTCATTTGAAAAAGAAACTTCTTTTAAAAGTACACAGTAAGACTACTTTGCTAATGCTAAGAAATATTTACTAAAGCTAATGAAGGAAAAAAAAGTTAAACAATCCCTAATTTATTTTCTAGTTTACAAAGAACAATTTTGGAGAAATCTTACATACATAGAGTATGTTTGAATGGTCACTATCACTCAACTTAATAGATTCAAAGACATTAACAAATTAATTATATTCACAGCAGATATGAAATTAATAGAACTTATTAAGACAATGGAAGAAGCACTCATTTTGCATGGATATTCGACCCTCTACATTACTCAGTTTATTTTGTAACACTCAATTTGAGAATTAATAAATTAAATTAATCAAACAAAAATCTACTACAAATAATCTGCCTAAAAGACAAAAATAATAAAATAAAATCAGCTTTGCAAAGAAAAACAATTGTGATGTTATTTATGGGAACTTAACACGTAAACTGCAGTTATTGCCACCAAGCCAAGTATCTTATACTTGGCCTGGTGGCAATACTTTCGTAATTTGCAGCTCTTGCTTCTGGCATCATAAGACACCACTTACACCACTGGAGTAATTTTTATTAGAATTAAATTTCAGCGATTCTTATCCTCAAGGTACAGAATCAGGACTGCCATTCCAGTCTGTACTTGTCTCTTGAATCAAGTAGGCATTCTATGACACAGCCATCTATTGGGGCTAGATGAACTTTGAGTGAGTTGACAATATACAGGGTCTGTATAATAAGTAACCGGACTGAGCCTGCCCCGCGCCGTCATAGCGTCTGCTAACCGGTATCTG
>JAAAKQ030071160.1:0-15429 GCA_010016005.3 Zanna intricata | reverse complement strand
AGGATATGCTTTGCAATCGAGGAGTTGATTTCTAAATCTTTGTTTAACCATGATGAAATCTATCTGATACCTTGCAGATAAAGTTGTTTATATTATTCAGTTGTCCTATATTATTCAGATAAATTTAAAATATTTTTCGTTGCCATTATATATATATATATATATATATAATTCTTTTTTAATAACTTCATGTTTTTATAATTAAATATGTCAAAAAATGAGTGAACCCAGTTAATAAATCTGTCCTTGTTTAAAACGTATTAACGTCATGATTTTTAGTCAATTCATAAATTTGCATAAATTACTTATGTATTTTAAATTAATTAAGAATAATTAAAGACTAGAAAGAGCTAACGTTTATTTAGAAACATATTTTTAATATGCCCGTCTGTTTTCAGTAGAAAATTAAATATATTTTTCATTACTTCCCTTACCTCCCTCCGGTAAATCATTTCTATTTTTATACTCGTAAAAGTACTGAATTATTTCATTATTTTTTATTTTCCAGCTATATAGATTTACAGGAGCTAAAACTATAAAGAAAAGTATGATGATCGGTCAAAATTTTGAGTCCGGGGGTTTTTCCAAGTTTCGACGTTTCATGATCTCTTCTAACCAAACATCACAACAACAAAAAAATGTTTAAATATAGTAAGGAAGTATTTATGTAAAACACGGATAAAAAATCTATGTACATAATGGTGTTGAATTGAAAACAGACCCCATCACTCAGTAGTTTATACTAAATGCATATTTTTATTAAAAAGCGTATATTGGTATGAAATGAATAAAATAATGTGGAAGATATTGATACGACTGGAATTGCGGTAGAGGACTGTTTATTGCCTGCCACATTTGAGTATTGCCAGTCTGTTTCGAGCATTAGATTTTGAACAAGGTTGCGTAATCGCGTATTGTTGTTAGTTAAATGCGGTTAATTGCTGAAGAACGTGTATCTGTGATGGAAAATTATTTAGAGATGCAATCCCATGTTGTTTGTGGACGAAAGTTGATCGAGAAATTTGAATCTAAGCACCAGTGAAAAGTGTTATTTAGAAGTTAATTAAACATTTCGTTAAACAAGTTCAGTGTTAGAGCAGAAAAGTATCCGACACAAGTCATGCAGGACATTCAAGCGATAGTTACAAGATCTCGTCATAAATTTTTGTGTAAATTAAGCCGGAAAAAGAAGATTACACTAGGTACACACTGCAATGAAGAGAAGTTATCCGTATTGAAAGCAGGTTTTTCATGAGCTAATAAAACTTTTATCTAAAAGGGTTCACTACTGTCAACGGTTCAAGAACTTCATTAGAGGCAACATCAAGGGGATTTTAGATCAAGTGATTTTCACAGATGAAGCGGGCGTGTTAAAATTCAGAACTACAGGATCGAGTTATTGAAAACCCGCATATTTTCTTTGAATCTCCTCTACAGCCACAAAATATAGACTTATGGTATACGGTTTTCAGACCTGAGTCTGTACAAGACCACACTTTGTTTAAATTCATACATATCATCCTTTGAAGGATGACCTTATGAAGGAATTACCTTACAGTAATTCCGGATACTAAACAGAAAAAAAGAGAGCGCGACAAACAGCTTTTATCTTTCGATAAAAACTATGGATGCTGCCATCTTCAAAGAAATTATACAACAGTTATAGTGTTATTGCAAGAAGACGAGCGTGACTGCTGGTTGCCACAGTACAGCGCCACTTGTCATACAGTTCGTTCTATTATAGAGATGCTAAGAAATTTTTTCAGTGGAAGAATCATTTCTAAAGGATTATAGCCACCAAGATCCTCTGACCTGTCTAGTCCAGACTTCTTTCTGTGGCTAACTTAAAATAAATTGTTTATAGGAGCAATCCACACACCCTACAGGAATTGAAGACAACATTATCGATGTCATCAAGGAAATAGATTGGACACAGCTGACAAAAGCAGCCAGGAACATGGTCAGACGTGTTGACAAGTGCATATAGTTTCTGCACATCATTTTCAACACCTTTTTGTAAATGTTTGCCATTACTTCAGAGAATGAATGAGGGTGATATGCATGAATGTGAATGAAGTGTAATGTTGTATCTCAGGTCCACTGAGAAGTGTGATTAATTAAAACCCAACCACCAAAGAACACCGGTATCCACAATGTGTATTCAAACCAGTATAAAAGTAACTATCTTTACTAGAATTTGAACCTTAGAACTCTCGACTTCGAAATCACTGATTTGCGATGTTGCGTTAACCAGTGACCAGCCCAGTGGGTTGAATTCTCTGTACCTATTATGGGTACATTCTACGGTGTAGGTACCATAGGACCTTGTGGTAGGTCCTTGATGCGTTTGCTTTGTTCAATCGGCATCAGTAGTTAACTAAGGGAAAAGACTCCTAACGAGCTGCTGAGAAATGGCCGATTAACACCAATTATAGCAACTATAGAGATGTAATATGATGGACAGGTACTTTTTGGCATTCAGCGACCTAGGCGAGACAGCGAATTGCTGTCCTTTGACAATGTAAATCTTATTTATTGACTCGTTATATATTATAATATAGGCGGGGTGCATCTATCCAATTTAGTTGTAATATATGACAAGTGAACGGTGAGGCACAAAAGCGAATCGTGTTTGGCGCCACGCTTATTCTGTTCACGCAATTAGATTAGCTCTAGTGAGCTAGATAAAATATTAGTCGCTTAACTGTGTTCTTCGTAGCACAGACATTCGTTCATACGCTTTAGGGAGACCGAATGGGGTTGTGGCGCGAGAAATGTCAGTAAACGAATACGAAGTACCTATCATAGATCTTTTATTTGTCGACTGTAAAGTATAAAATTTAATGTGCGACACACACACACACACACACACACACACACGCGCGAGTGAATGGAGAATAATAAACAGTGTTTTATGAAGTCGAATGAATATTTGTAATCTTCAGTGATTGATTTAATGCATTATTATTTTTTTTTATAAATGATTAATAATAATAATTAATTGAGTTATTTATTAGATTGAAATTATAATTACTATAGCAGTGTTTATTTTATTAGCTGCTGGGTCGTAATATTATTTTATTATCAACCCGAGTACAATGCCCATATATACATATATATGTGTGCTTGCAATATTATCGGGATTTGTTATCATCTTATCATTAAATAATGCAAATAATTCTTCCTTAGAAAAAAAATCCTGGACAATAATTAAATGATTTATAATAAAATATTTCATCATGCATGTTTTTTTTTTTTAATAAAATAAAAATAAATGTACACTATTAAACTGATAACATAACTATTTATTTCACTGAAGGTTACGAAAGAGTTTCTATATATTTTAAACTGTTTATTGAAAATAATTAATTTTATCTGTTATTTAATTATAAGTATTTAAAATTTAAACCTTTATATATAATTCTTTTTACACTGATTTTATTATTGAATTAAAAATTGCGCGACATCAATGTATATAGTTAAACAGGATGAAATGCTTTATTTACGTTAAAAATTTTATTTTTGAATAAAATATCCCTTTTAAGTTCACCAGTATAAAAACCAATTCTTTCTAATCGGTCTGGATGTTATACTGAATTCCAATTACGTCCTTCGTAATTTCTTAATCATGTACGATCAAAATCGAATAGCTCATTTTTGAACTATGTAATGATATTTAGGCTTTTTTTTAACCTCCGGGACCATTGTTAGGTATTTCTTCAGAGGATGGGCATGAATGATTTGTATCTTGTGTAAAAATACAATGCCTAACCGGGATGAAAGACAGAGACGGTATCACTCGCTCCACGGAGGCCGGTACCTCTTGAGTAACGTAACCGCGTAGAATCTGTTGTTAAGAACTTGTCCTAATATTAAAATTAGTGACCGATCATTTATTTATAAAAGAAAGATTATCTAAAAGAATTACACTTGAAGGTATGTTTCAAAATGCCATGGAGCCATTATTAACACCTTATTCAGCCGATTTGTTTCTACCATCTCACATCCTAAATGTGAACTACTATTTAACCTCGTAGTAGTACAAGGAAGTATAGTAATCGCGAAAAAATTCCGGTTTTCAGTTTTAAACGGAAATATCCGTTTTGACCATCCCTGAATTTCATTTTGACTAGTTTCGGCGTGACATCTGTACGTACGTAGTAGGTATCTCGCATAACTCAAAAACGATTAGCCGTAGGATGTTGAAATTTTGGATTTAGGACTATTGTAATATCTAGTTGTGCACTTCCCTTTTTAATTGCAATCGGTTGAACCGAAAGTGTCCAAAAAAGTCCCAACTTTTTTTAAATTTAAATATATTGATTTATTAATAATTATTAACCTTGATTAAAAAAAAAATTACAATAAATATTATTAAAAAAAAAAAAGATAAAAAAATAAAAAACTAAGAAATTATTAGCGAATTAAATTTTATGAACTTTTAAAAATTTTATTCATAATTTAATAGGCGTTATTACATATGTGTATATGTAATACGAGATTTGATGAAACATCTGACTATTTAATATTAATTGAAAATTATAACTTAGAATCCTTTTTTTTTTTTTTTAATGAAAAGTACGTAAAATTTTATTTCATTAATAGCTTTGATATTATTTAATTTTTTTTTTTATTTAATTATTATTTACTGTAAAAGTTTTTGTACAATCAGAGGTTAATAATTATTAATAAATCAATAAAGTTAAAAAAAAAGAAAAGCAATGAAGTTTTATTTGAATCAATGTGCCTTCCCCTTGTAAATTGCAAATATTTTACATTAATTAAAGTTTTATTTTATTATAACTCTTGAACCAATGAAAATAAATACCACTTATGATATAACGTTGAAAAGCTCTCAATGACTGCTTATATATACTGCACTTAAGAAAAATTCCAAAAGGAAATATGGATTTTGGGCTTTTTAGGACACTTGTGATCCAGTCGATTGCAATCAAAAGATGAGATGTTCATTTACATGTTACGACAGTCCTAAATCCAAAATTTCAACATGCTACGGCTAATCGTTTTTGAGTTATGCGAGATACACATATCACACCGAAACTAGTCAAAACGGATTCGGAGATAGTCAAAATGGATATTTCTGTTGAAATTTGAAAACCGAAATTTTTCGCGATATAATATTTCCTTTACGTCGTAGGAAATAAAAAACGTTAAAATTATAACGCTTGGATAATTATTGAACACTCTTAATTATTTCACCTCCAGATCTGTTAAGAACTCGTACTCGGATTTTCTCTTAGATGAAGTTTATACTCGTTTTGCCGTTTCTAATGATAATATATGGTTACGCAACAAAATTTAAACGGCAGAGTCATCTGCTTTATTTCATTCTGTCGATATTTCATCGATCCTAAAATAATCATCCACTAGGTAATCGATGACATAGAATAATTAAAAAATTAATTTTAATAGTTATCTATAAATATTTTTCTGGCTAGATGTTTGCTTGGTAGAAACAAATATTGGTGTAAATACATTTTTAAGAGAATAAGTACGAAGTATATGATACAACTATTTTATCGGAAGCTGGAATTTGAAAAGATTGTTCAATAAAATTATATAATTAAATGCGAAATCTCATATTAAAATGTGTAACATTGAAAAATAATTGATAATTTAAAATGAAATTGGATTAATTTTTATAAATGAGAAGATAACCGAATGGGGATAAGACCCCGATTATTATATTCTGTTAGTGTGTATTCTACACGGAGGATTCAAGTTACTGCTTTATTTAAATTTACCGTACTTTTAAATCACATTTAAAGATTACGTGTCTTTTTAAAAGATTTTTTAAGCTAATCGCAAAATCAACTGATTTTCAAAGTCCTGTTTTAAGTTATAGCGACCGAATCTGGAGCTTTTAGACCGCCTCCGTAAGCAATCTCATAGCTTATAAGCCTATGACCACTCATATTGACCTCGGGTCAGACAGTACAACTACTTGTACGCCTCAGCACACCGCCTGTCACTAAGTTGACGTCGATGTAAATTTCACTTAGTTCGCAAAAGAAAGTCAGCGATTGTTGTGCCTCGTTAATCAAGTAGAGAGGTTCCTGGCTTCTGCGAACTGTTCGAGACCAACGCCTCTAGAATCAGTGAATGGTGATCCCCAGGACTTGACGTTAGCGTCCAGAACAACCAGCACCTTGATGCCCGAGATACTGTCCAGAATCCTTCCCTCTCTCTTTATCTGTTTAGTCTCCGGAACTACCGTAAGGTATTACTTCAGAGGATGAAGTATATGAATGTGAATGAAGTGTAGTCTTGTACAATCTCAGGTCGACCACTCCTAAGAAGTGTGGTCGACCTGGTGGCCAACCACCAAAAAAAACCGGTATCCATGATCTAGTATTCAAAAGAATCCTTCTCTGCTTCGCCAGAAAGTCATCGATATTCCATCCAAGCTACAAGTATCTCGTCGGGTACCACATCGAGCGTACCCTTCGTGAATCGCACCTCTGTGAACTGTTCATCAGACAAATGGGGCATTCAGAAGACACCCAACGAATTCGAGCCAACTACGATCGCAGAGAGCGGCCGTCCATCACGAGAATGAATAACATCAACCCTGTGGAAGCCGACCATTTATCACCGACCGAGCACGGTTCCTGGACCAATAGGACTTCAAGGTCATATTCCTCAAGAATCCTCACGGCTTCAATGCGGTCGTTCGGGAATGATGCAGTTATAACTGCCCTAGACGCAAGCGTTCGACATCGTGGAGTCGGTCCTCGAGAGTTCTCCCATTTCAGGCTCCGCCGTATGCTGTACTACTCACAGCCTTCGCCCGAGCAATGTCATGTGACCTGCGTTGTTTTCCCCCAACCCGGTATCCAGCATCGAAGCCTTTCACTAAGGCACAGGCGGCGCACTTTGCAGGGGTGGTCTTGTTAGGGCAGTTGGCTGCCCTATGATCAAGAAGGACGCAATTGCGGTACATTTCCGACTGCACTCTACGCGGAGAGAGGTGTGACCAAAGCTCTGACACTTGAAGCGTCGGGCTAAACATACCTAATACAGACCACCGGCAAGGTCGGATCAAATCGCTTCTCGACTTGCCAAAGGATCACAAATTTTAATTGGCCTCACGAACTTATGAAAAAAAATGGGACACTCGATTCAACTCAAAGCAATAACGTCCTTATTTAGCCGACCGTAGCACTACTATAACACACTAGCTGCTGTTTAGTCAACAATCCACATCAGCGCAGGTTGACTAATACCCTACTGATCGTTGTACAGCCCCGACACCGTGTACGTAGGAACACTATTCTTGGTGAAAATCACAATCGGTAGTGTTAATGCAAGTTTACAGTACGGAGCCAGAGGCCGAGAAGCAATCAATATCCATCCGATGTGTAAGTGATTTTCTAATATAAGTGGTTTATAATTTACGTTTTCATTTCATTCATAAAATGTTGTCACAGCTGTGCTCTGTCGGTATCAGTTTGGGTTTAAGTCGTTTATCTCATGTATTCTTCATTTAAAACTTGATTCGCCTCCCCGACGAGGATCCCCTGGGCTTTCAGGGTGTGTGGTGTTCTCTTTTCGAAATTCTTTTTCGAAAAGTACCGTTTGAGGCAGAAGCATTCGCTAAATTTTATTTTTCTATGTTTTTTTTGCTAAACAGTTACTTTATTAAATATACATAGTTTAATAATATTGAAAATAATTAAACGGTTTCATTTAGATAGTTCTTCATTCAACAAATTTACGAACGGCTAAAACAATGTAAAATAATTTTTACTTGTGTCACGGTTTTAATCGTTTGATAATTTAAAAAGAAAAAAGAAATATAATGCATTCTTGTAATAAATTGTCTGCTACTTGACTCTGCAATTGACATCGCAAATGAACCAGAATTACATTAGACGGAGTCGTATTACGTTAATACGACTCATAGATAAAATCCGTTCGACGACCGCTAACCTCGTTTCATAATAATTATATCTTTATTATTATTATTACTATAAACTGACCGATCGGGTTAGTGAAAAATATAATCGTCACATTGTACAGCTGTTCTACGATAGAATAGGACACTTTATCAAATCCTATTAAAATTTAATTAATTTACATGAATATGACTTTCCCGTACTAATTGCTTATTTTCGTGATCGGATTTGAGTTACGGCGCGGTCTCAGAACTGTTCCGCCTGATATTAAGCGAGACCGATCGTTTTAATCTAATCGAGCGGATAAACTGTTCTCCAGTCGGTACAAATCGAAAATGAAATATATCTTTAATGTAACTATTAAATTCTAAAGAAAAAAATTAATTTTTGTATTGTCTCTATTTGCTTAACTGTCCTCCATAAAACAATTTTTTTTTATTCTTAATTAAAAATTAATTAATTTCAATTTATAAACTAAAATAATTAAAGGATAAAATTTCATTAATGTACGTTATTTATTTCTTAAAAGGGTTCTTAACTAAAATTTGACGTTTTTAATTTTGATTCCCTCTCGTCGGACTCAATCGTTGACCGATTACGACTAGTCGAACTCCTCATACATAAAAACTCCGCGTAATAGAGAGGAGCGATCAGAGAATTAATTAATAATTACCAGATATTGGACTCAGTTCAGCGGTAAAGTAAAGAAATTTTTTTAAAAAATCATTATTTTAATGTTACCGAGACAACATCTAAGAAATTGGTTTCTATCCTGGGGAATGCTAAAAACGAGAAACTGAACTAGATCGTGTAAAAAATAAGGCGAATAATAGCAAAGGGCGAACCAGAATAAAGTAGTATTTTATTTATTATAAATAATACGTAAAACCGGGGTAATCTTCGGTAGCCCTGCATTGCCGGGAATCCGGTTACAAAATTAATTTATTGGATAGCATGTTTTTAAAAACCGTCCTGTAATAAATAGGTAATAGGGAAAATTTATAGATAGTGATACAGAAACTTTATCGTTGAACAAAGATAGGGGACCGATATCCGATAGCCTGTTTGAAATTAACATTTTAAAAACTCCTTCCGTGAAAGTTTTCGATTATAAGAACAACCGTTAAAACAATTAATATTGGAGAGGGGCGTATCTCTTTGTTCGGTTTAGCATTCAAGCTATCATTATCATTATCTTTCCTAAAATAAGCTTCACCTATCAAACCTATATAAGATACGAACACTAAATCGCAATTGATAGTCTGGAACAGAAGTTGTAAATTGTTTAGATTTTTACTTTCTTGTTCAAGGAAGTTATGTAATCGCGAAAATTGTTGGTTTTCAGATTTCAACGAAAATATCCGTTTTGACCATCCCTAAATCCATTTTAACTACTTTCCGCGTGACATCTGTATGCATGTACATACGAATGTATCTCCCATAACCCAAAAACGATTAGTCGTAGGATGTTTTAGATTTAGGACTGTTGTAACATCTAGTTGTGCACCTCCTCTTTTGACTGCTCAAGTCAAAAAGTGTCCAAAAAAGCCCAAATTCAAAAACAAATTTGGATTTTTTACTTTTTCTAAACTGTAGTAATAAACTCTAATTGAGAACTTTTCAACTATATATTAATATTTCATTTGGCTAACTAAATAAGTGGTACTTATTTTCATCGGTTCCAGAGTTAGCCAAATTAAATATTTGGATCTTACATGGGGAAGACCCATCGGTTCAAATCAAACTCATCTTTTTTTTTAACTTTTTTTTAAATTTAAATATATTGATTTATTAATAATTATTGACTTCTGATAATTTAAAAAAATTACGATAAATAATAATTTAGTAATAACAATAAAAAGAAATATATCAAAAACATATCAAAAATTATTAATGAAATAAAATTTTATGTATTTCTCAATTAAAAAAAACAATGTGTAAATGTAACTTAATAGGCGTACAAGGAAGTCATGTAGTATCCACATCAGATTTTTTAAAACTAAATTTACACTTACTATTGAGGTCGCCAAGAATTAAAAAAGTTATTATTTTTATTTTCCCGATTCTATATGTAGTACGCTATTTAAGAGCGTACTACATATCCTTTAATTACATTATACATTATCCTTTAATCGGATCAAATTTGTGATTCGGGATTTTTACAGAGAGATCTTGACGATTCATTATTTACCTCTAACAAAAAGATAGAGTTTTAGCATGAACAAATTCCAGAAGGACGTACATGCGTACTTATAACCTTTATTAAATTCATGCAAAAAATTGTTTACGTGAATTTTATTATCGTAAGCATAAAACAGACGACATTTTGGAACACGAGAGGTAAATTTCTCATCTAGTAGAAATATGAAAATATCGTTAACTGAAATGCAAAGCCGCACGTTTCACGCCGACTATAATATTAATGAACGGAGTCTACTTTATCCTTATTGATTTGTAGTTTTGTAAATTTTCTAGTTAAATCTGCAAATTCTCGATACGCCGTAACGTTTCTTTCGCTTCTTTTATTCTGATCTTGAACTTTTTAAATTTTTATATTCAAAATACTCTCAGTCCTTAAACGATCCAGGTACTTTCTCGATATCTTGAGGATGCGTACGCAACGGTAACGCTAAAATAAATGTTGCAGGTATCGCATCAAACTTCTTGACTATTCAGCTTGAGAAAGTATTAGTTAAATAAATGAAAATTCTTCCGTTGAAGAAATTAGACCGATCGGAAAGACAGAAATGAACCGAGTACATACATACGTTAACTTCACAACCAGCTCGTCCTCCTAACGTCCGTCAGCGATATTGATTTCTCCTACCACTCTCTTCCTACGGATATCGCATTCACCTAATAAACTTCGAAAAACACCTCATATTTCCCCTTTATCGTATCTCTGATAATATTCAAACGTTGTCTAACGATTTTGCAGAGGCATTCGTCCGAATCGTTGTTAACAGTAAACGTCATTCGCTCTCTTATATGATTCTCCTTCTTGTCTTGTGACAGAAGTTTATCAATCGATTCAGGTGAGATATATTTCCAATAGCATAGTAGGTTTTAAAAGAGAGTTTTAAGGTTTGCCATTATCTTCATAGAAGAACAAAATAAGACTGTCCGTCACCTGAAAATCAATAAATCGACACCTTCGTTTATTACTCCTCTTACTGCGTTCTTAGCTAAATCAGTTACAGCGTTGTTTGTGAGAACATTTAATAGATCGCCTCTTCTCTTTGAACTGTTTACTTCTCAGTACACGTATGCTACTTTTTACATCTATCTTCATCGAATTCAGAACGGACATTGTTAATTATAAATACCATTAATTCGTTTCTTTTATCGTTGCGATGTTTTTTTTTTCAGCTCCTTACTTAATACATTCGCGAAATTATTTTTCCACTTATTTTAATTTTAGTCACTCCTTTCCTCCCTCTCAACTTACAATATAAATAATACCTCCATCGTACAAGAATTTTGTTCATTTTTTAAATTTTTTCTATCAAAAATGTCACCGTACTTTGATTTAATTCCGTACCATAAAACCCTTCCTTTTATAACCTCTACTTTATATCTTTTAATACCTTTACAATAGATATTGTAGAATTCAAGGTGTGTACGTAAATACTTCATAAATCCAGTTCGGCAAGCAATCTTTGGAAAACATCGTTTTATTTTTTCCTTACTTTGTCACAGACTTAACATTTTTTCGTGTTTCTACATTTATTCCGTAAAGAAAGCAATACCTGACGAAAGAAAGCAATAATGACGATGATCGGCTTGAAACCTTTCGTTCTATGATATGAATTGTTGGATTCAGATCAGCTTATTTAAAATATCAACTCGTCTTCATTCGCCCCTTTCAGTAGTCTTACGCCTCATCTTGTTCTTCAGAGTTCTATTAAAGCTCCAGTATACTGTTATAAGTGGAATAGTGATTAATACTACATTTAGTCAAAAGTGATTCAACGTTGAAAACGTTTAATCTTACTCGTTTTTAAAATTGGCTCAAGAGCTTTAAGACTTCTTCTGTTGTTTTACTTTTTAGCGATTCGTGGATGAAAAATTGGTAAAACGATTTATTACCGCCATTATATATATAATTATTTCCTTTATTAATATTTGCGTACTGCATTATCTCCAACAGATTGGTCTGGTAAAAATCATTAACGCCCTTAAACTCTACATTTCGCGTCGTATAATTGCTCCCAGCTTGCTTGTGAAGCTCAAGGACGATAGATCCTTCCTTTTACTCATCTTAACATCAAGTGAATGAAGAATTAACTTTTTCGTCGTATAAATGTTAAAGTACGAAAAAAATAAACTCATAGCTTCCTTCAATAGCTTTCATTCGTTACCCTTCTTCAGTGCTAGAACCTGATGGAGGATCCGTCTCGACACAATATAGTGCGATTTGGTGAGAGAAACAACAGACACACACACACACACAAACACAAACGTATTAAACATATACTTCAAGATTCATGCATGCACGCATGAGCACAAGCGTACTCCGACTCGAAAACTTCGTACCCCTCTCAAAAAAGATTGCTTACGTCATTCTGATAACAACGGGCTGCTCTGCCGTGCTACACCCAACCGTTACTGTGATATTACGTTTTGAAATTTCGTTGTTTTCTTCTTTAGTATCGAAGGACCGGAAACAGGATGGGGAAGGGGCGGGGCCGGCGTCACGTGACCAAACTATTGCAATCCTGTTGGTTCGTGTCTGGGCGGGACCTTAAAACTTTACATCACGGGGCAAAGGTCAGGGTTACGCTTGAATCCTCATATCTACATTAATGCCATGTTTTCAGCTTCATGAATGACAGTGTGGGAGGGGTAGTATGAAAAGTGGTATCTGTTTCACATCAGTTGTCATTACACAGACATCTTTATTTCATTATATTGGGGTTAATGAATAAAGCCTACATAACAATTAGAAGGGGGAAAAAACTATTTGCAGAATAATATTTATTTTCATTTAATTATTCCAAGGAGAAGGTAATACGTAGGTTTTTTTTACTCGTGTTATTTTATTAATAATAATAATTAACTTCTGATTGTAAAATTTATTGTACGATTAATAATAATTTTAAAAAAATAATAATAAATATGAAAAATTATCAGGAGATATTAATGAAATAAATTTTATGTATTTTTCATTAAAAAAAAAAAAAAAAAAAAAAAAAAAAAAAACATGTGCATCTGTAATTTAAAAGGCGTACGAAGAAGTCTTGAGTTGTCCACATCAGATTAAAAAAAAAATATTTTCCTTAAAAACGGATTAAGATATTTAAAAAAATTTGTTAAGCACGTATCCAACCAATATTTTTTTGAAAGTAAGTCCGAAATTTTACCTTTAAAATCCCAAAATGAGGCGGCCATTTAAATATTTTAATCATTAATAGCTTTGTAAATATTTTTTTTATCGAACTGTGTTTTATAAAATAAAATAATAAGGCTTTTATTGTTTTACTTTTTTCTTTTATATGGGTTACGACTTCTAAGGTCATTAGCCCTCATCACATTAATTAAAAAAAATTTCAATCACCACAGGGTTCGGTCATATATAAAAGTGTAAAGGACCCTTATTTTTTATTTAAAATACAAAAAATAACATTTAATTTAAACATTGATATTATAGGACATTTTCTTTTTCTGTTTAGCCTCTGTAACCACCTAAAGTGTTACTTAGAGGATGATCTGAATATGAATGTAAATGAGTGTAGTCTTGTACAGTCTCCTCAGGTCAACCATTCCTGAAATGTGTGGTTAATTTAAATCCAAAGAACATCGGTATTTACGATCTAGTATTCAAATCCGTAAAAAAGTAAATGCCTTTACTAGAATTTGAACCTAAGAACTCTCGACTTCGAAGATAATAGGACACTACTAATACTTATAACGTTTAAGAGCTCCGATACTAAAATAGAACAAAAAAAAAAAAAACACAAACACACATACACATACGAGTATATATATATATGGAGAGAGTAAGAGAAAGAGAACTATTTCAATAGATGCTTTTTATAGACTTCAGAAAATCCTGGTATTCCAGAAAACGAAACCACAGGCGAAGATGCCAGAATGGCAACACTAACTGGTATATGATATAACGGATATAACTCCTGTTCGAGTGGCAGATGTTAAAAATTGTCAAACCATGAATGTAAACGCACAACAACAACACAACACGTAAGCTATTTGTTTGTTACACATTGGTCTTTCTTCGCCGGTTATCAAATATGAATTTATTATTCGTGTGTGACCGACTCTGAGTCTGCTCACCGCCACTTGCTCTCGGCAAGTCTGTTTCACGTCGGTTTTCCATTTAAATGGATAAGTACTATTTGCATTTAATTCAGTATTTAACCTTCTAAATTCATTACTTCATGTATTTCTTACATTGATGGTTTGACAACTTTTAACATCTGCCACTCGAACAGGAATTATATCCGTTTTATCATATACCAGTTAGTGTTGCCATTCTGGCATCTTCGCCTGTGGTTTCGTTTTCTGGAATACCAGGATTTTCTGGAGTCTATAAAAATACACATCACTGTTCTAGTCGACTTAAAATACACAAAATGGACTGGTTGTTTGTAATATGGACGTCTTTAATGTTTTTGTTCTGAATAGTAGTTTGTGCGCTTAATGAGTCGGAACATATGAGCACTCCATCTTCGCAGAAATTTTCTGAGTAGAGAAGAGCTTGTGTAGCAATAAGTTCTGCCATATAAACATTTGCCATATCCAGCAGCTTCCAGGAATGGGCTTCTCCATTTACGTATATGGAGCATCCAATACCCGTGTTCAATCTTAAAACCATCAGTATAGATTTTTATGTGTCCTTCATATCTAATAGTGGTTTTTTTAAACTCCGGAACCACCTTAGATATTACATCAGAGGATGAAATGAATGATTTGTAGCGTGTGTGAGAATGCCATGCCTTGCCGGGATTCGAACCCAGAACCTCCGAATGTGAAAGGCCGAGACGCTACCACTCGCGCCACGGAGGCTGGCCATGTGATGTCTACATCAGTATTTAAATAACACGAATTAAAAGGTTTTTTAATCCTAAATATTCTGTATCTTGTTCAACGTGTACATAAATGAGAAATAATTTTCATTATTGTTTTTCATTTGCGAATTACTTTATATATATTTATTTTATAATTAATTCTGTATTTCGTAATATGCTCTAAACAAGAGTTTTCCATAGTCTTAAATGATCTATTTAGTAAATGATGAGAAAGTTAATTTTTTAATCAATGAAGAATCACATGTATTTATTCTAGATTTGATTTATATAATGTATTATGATGAACCGATCAGAATAGATTGGTACACAACTATGATTATATATATATAAAATAATATTAACAATTAAAAATCCATCTTACCAGCACATTGAGATAAACCCTAAATCTCTCGGCTTACTTGAAAGTCATCATCAGAAATTAAAAAATATTACACTGAAGTCATTTATGATAAAAATATAAA
>JAAAKQ030071149.1:0-15429 GCA_010016005.3 Zanna intricata | reverse complement strand
TGTTGATTACCAACAAAGCATTTTAGTGTAGTCAATTTTTTTTTTCTACTGAGTAAAAAAAGTGGTAAAGCATCTTTTTTTTTTCATAAAATGGTAAAAGTCATAGTAATAGTTAATGTTACTACCAATGCCATTTATTGAACAAATTACTCCACATTCAAATAATCTAGATTAAATTGGTTACACCAAATATATTTACAACAAATTATTTTAAATTTCCAGGTAAAAAGGTGATAATATGTAATGTAATTTTGATAATAATTAAAAATTATTACCAAAATTAATAATTTAATTTTTAGAATCTTGTCATATTAGTTATTAGTTAACTAATAAAATAAAATTGATTAAAATAATATATAAATATCATCAGCAATGTGTTTCAGATTTCACTGATTATATTTGTGTTCTTTGTTTATTCAAAGTGTTGGTTATGTTCCTTAGAAGTAAATGATTTAAAATATTTCAAAAAAGAGCTTACTTAAAAAACATTTTGAAACTGCTAACATTCTATATTATTATATAAATAAAAATAATATCTATTGGATCATGATCTATTTCTTTAGCTCTTATAAATCTATAATAAAGAAAAGGAAACAAGATAAGATTAAGGTTATTCATAAGATTTTAACTGATTCTAATTGAAAGAAACATAACCTACCATTATGTATAGGAAATAAATGTCTCAAATAACATCCTAAAGGATGATATCCTTTCCATACTTATGGCAAGTTTGGAAAACTTGATACTATTGTAATAAAATTATCACTTTGCATAAACTTGAGTTGAAAATCTCAATAAAATTTATATCTCAATGCATTGTCATTCTTATTTTTTCTCACCAAAGATCAGTCACAAAAAGAATCAATTACAAGTTGATCTGTTATCTAAAGAGATTTACACCTGTTAGCAATCGCCTATCAATTCAAGATAAGTATCCAATTCTCATTTTTTCAATCACGAAACACAAAGGATACATGATTGCTAAATAAAAAAGTAGTTTGCAGTTATGATTGTGATAAATATATAGAATCAATCTTCTCCTGTATATCTTTTAGCGTTTTACTTTTTGCAGATTGTACGATTACACCTGCTTTTGTTTACATATCTGAATTAGATAAAGGAAGGGAAAATTATTTAAGAGGTTTTGTTCTATTATTGACTTGTAAAATAATTGTGTTCTGATTCTTATTCATCTAATATTTGTGTAATTAGTACATAACACATAAAAGATAAACTAAATTTTATCCGTAATTTTTATTTATTTATAGATAAATTAAATTCATTTTTATTAATTACTTTGATTCTAGGTAATAACAGAGTAACATCAAGTTATTATCTCTATTGTCTTTTATCATAAGAGATTATTTTTACAGTATATAAAACTGTAAGACTGATTGAGATATAAACTTACAACCCTATAACTCTTTCATCTTACAAATGAAAGGCAGGCATAAACATTACCACTCCTTTTTAGGTGAATTTATAGTAAATTTAATTATTTTGTTTGATTTCTGATGTATTCCTATAGTTTTATTATTATTTGATTCTTGCACTAGAACTGTTGAAATTTCCAAGAATTTGCTGAAATGCTCAAGTTGTAGAATTATCAGATAATTAGGGGGTTACATTTATTATCTTGCCATTTCATTATGAAAACTAACTCTTCAGTACTGAAGAGACTAAAATTATAAAATTTTTTAGTGATTATAATTTTTAATAGTTCTGGAGAAGTGTTTAAGAAATTAATATAATGAAAGATGAATGAAATTAGAAATAAAAAAATTTGTCTGAACTGGTTAAAAGTAGTAATGATTATAATATTAATTTAATTTCTTATTTTGTATTACTTAAACAATATTTTATGTTATCTAATAACATATTAAACTAACACTGCAGTGTATTATAAGAATCTTTCTACTGATTAGAACTTGAGATGTGTAATTACTGTTAAACTTTGATGAAATCAGAATGTTTCATAAATCTTTATTGCCTAGTAGGCATTTTTGTGAATATATCTAAAATCCATTTTATGGCATAGACCTTACCATCTTATGTGTTACATTGGACTTTTTGTTGAGGTTTCTATGAACTTGTGATAAAAAAATGCAACAAATAAATGACATCTTAAAATAAATAAAAATCAAGAATAAAAGACTTATTTACATTATTTCAAATTACTCAGTCTCAAATAAATTTTCAGTTTTTGAATCCCTCATTATAGAAATTGTACAAAAAAGAATATCATGGTTTCAAAGCTATTTAATATCTCTATTTGTAAAATTTAATTTACAGTAATAGATCACAAATAAAATTAAAGAATATCTCCGCACAAGTATTCAATGGAAGCACCTATATTGTATTGAGTTCATCCCACATTTAACCCAGCATGTCTGGAATAATGGAAGGATCATCTGTTCAATCTTGCTCTCAGATAAAAAAGATCAGTAAGTAGCAGAGAGCAGAGGCACCTACACAAGATCTCTATAAAATCCCAAGGAAAAAATTACATGGAGTCAGATCGGGTAGCCTTGGAAGTCACTGCAACAAAATCTGTCATCAGGTCCATTTCAACCGATCGAATGGTGGGGAGACTTTCATTCAGTCGATTAATGTCATATAGTTAACACCAATGACGTACACCATCTATTTACCAAATAAAATTCTCAGTTCTATCTTGTGGTTTAGGAAAAAGCATATCCAAATAAGCAACTCCTGTTACAATTATTTTACAAAAAAAAACACTCATTAACTTGCTGTTATGATATTACATGGAAACATTTAATTTTGGGAAGTTTCTTTCCCAATATAAGAGTTCATGGGGATTTTGTGATCCCCAGAAATGAATACTATGTGTGTTAACTTTTCCACTAAACTTGTACGCATTAACCTTTATGGACAATGTTGATTCATCAGTTAACACAATACAATCAAGAAAGTTGTCATACTGTAACATGTTGGTTGACAGTTAGGTATGCACATAGTCAAATAGACTTAGTCAATAGACTTCTTGAAATAGTTCAAAATAGACTTGTAACAGGTACAAACAGTAGAATATATATGTAAGCGTTTTCTTAAAATATTCCACATTGTCATCTCTAGCATTGCTGCCCTTCCTAACAAATATTTTAGGCAGGAAGGACTTCCTGATGTGTTCAATGTATTTTTCAAATAACTTCAATCTTTTGGACGCATATTCTTCCCTTTACGGTCATACTGATTATGCCATCGATGAATGTCAATCAAAGGATCATAATTAAACCTTTTACAGAATGCAAGTTTAACTGTAACTACAAACTCACATTTAGGAAACTGCAAAATAGAGAAAGACTTCAAAATAGAAACTTTGTGTTTCAGAATTAGCCATCTTTATTAAGGGGCTGTGAAGCAAAAAATAAAGAATTAATCTACAGTATAGTGCAACTAAACTTCTCTCTTTGCTCTTTGATTTTAGCCTTAACACTGGTCACATCATCCAAGAAATTTTTTAACTAATTAAATCCATGAGATTCTTTTTTATATTCCCAGCATATTATTCAATATTAAAATATCCAGCATATGAGCACAATATAATTGTTCAATTAGCACTAAAAGTCGTAAATTAATCTTAAGTTTACAAGGTTCTATTGCTCCTAAAGTGATTCTCCAAAAAATTAAATTAACCAAACATAAATATTTTACAAAAGATAGCCTCACAATAAAATTGCTGCAAAACAAACTGAATTACAAAGAAAACACTCATCCAACATAATATCATGACAGAAACTGATCACAAACAAATTAACATAAACAATCTAAAAATTTGAATTCATTATTTTTTTCTAAAATGTCCACATCTTATAACATTCAGTAGATATATGAACATGCATCATGTACCAAATAGTAATACAATAAATCAATAAGACAAACTACAAATCTAGTTCACCACCTTTTTTTACTACAACCTAAGGATATCGTTTCAATAAAAAGAAAAAAGCAGCTGAAATTACATTGCAATATCACCGATCACTTTTAAAAGTTATCTGCATTTTATGAAGAATATTTTGATATGAATCCATCTTCATTAAATTTATGTTTTGTACAGTCATTTAAAGTGTAATGTTATGTGATTTCTACAGATTAATTTCAATAAATTGTTAATATAGTATTCATTTTTATTGCCTCAAATGACAAAACAATTGTTTATTTAAAATTATACGATTGATTATTTTTTTAAATAAATATAATGACATGAAATATATATTTTTTTTAGATATATATATATATATTTTTTTTTTTTTTCAATTACATATATTATAATTTTCATTTAGTTACATATGTTACCCTTTCAGTTTTAAATTATTGATAATCTTCATTGAAGATAATATGAATTTGTATACTTTTTATAATTTTATTACTTTTATCAGCAGGAGCTTTAACAATTGCTTTATATATATGTGAATATTTTTTTAATATAAGTTACTAAAGTTAGTACAAAAAAAGAAAAAGATTGTTATATTTTAATAAAACTATTTTATTTGATGTTAAGTGTAAGTCTGATGGTGATAGAATAGAAAGAGTTATAGAGTTTTAATGTGAAGAAAAGTAAAAATAAAACATTCATTACCTCTGATCAGTTCTAGTAACTTTTAATTTAAGAATTGATTAATAATATTTGTTGATATTAATGATCTTACATACTGTCAATATTTTTCACATTAATATATTGTTATTATGATTGAAATTTTAAAATTATAATATAAATATTATCTATATATAATAATTTATATATAACTTTACATACATCTTTTTAATTCCTAGTATTGTTGAACAATCTTAATCTTCTGTGTTATGTTTTTAAGACTACTGTTGAATAGTTAAATCATTGATATTCAACTGTTCAAACTGAATGTCTTGAGTTATAGTGATTGACAGTTCAGTTGCTTTTATAACAAAAAAATACAAGTTCAGTTTGCTGTAGTTGCAGCTAACTACTTTTTTTTCGTCACTATAAACTTTTTCTTTTTTTTAATTTTTTTATCAGTTTAATTAGTTTACATCACTTATTCCTCTCCTTTTATTATATGCTTGCTTAAGCCTCAATATATATTTATATTTATAAATAAGCCTCAATATATTTATATTTAACCTCAATATATTAACCTACATCCTCAGTTACCTACTATATTATTACTTTACCAAAGTAGTAAAAGTAAAGTACTAAAGTAGTACTATTTACTTTAAAAAGTTTTACTTTAGTCTGAATCTCTTTTACCTAATTAACTTGTCTAATTAGCTGTCACAATAAATACTGGACCAAGTTGTTCTTTTTATAAGAAGATTCTCAGTTAGATTCTTCTTTAATACACCAGGCTTAAAAGCCTCAGCTCTTTCTTTTAGTTTTTTTATTGCAAATATTTTACTGCAATAAATAAAATTCTCAGCATAATTAATTTTAAAAATTTCTTCTTAATTCCTTTTGTTTCAATATAAATGCTTTCCAGGCTTGTTTGAATCTATTTTGTGGTATTTTTACTTTCATTGGGGATCTGGCATTTATAATTAAGTTTGATACTGCTATATCATTATGGGGATGGCATGATTGTTCCTTTAGGAACCCTATACCAGTTCTTGGGTGGCCTTTTAATAAGTTCTACGCAATGTATTCAGGAAATAGAGGAGGAAGGTTTTTGGTATTTGGCAGGACAGGTGGGATGAGATGGCAGATGGGCGGTATATGCACAGTCTCTTTCCAGACATAAGGCTGTTGGGAGTCCCCTAATGAATTTCCTCGAACCAGCATGTGATTCAGTTCCTTTCTGGGTATGACACATTTTGGTACAGTGTCCCTTACTGACTTGGGCCAGTGTCCTCAATGCTTAGTATAAGATGCTACATATTATATGCTGTACATCTCAGAATATGAGTTTAGGCATGTAAAGGTGGTCAAGGAGCTTGAGAGTATTGGTTTGAATCTGAATCTCTGGGCTAAGTGGAAAGTTAGAGATGAGTGGTGCATTTTAGAAAGATTTTTAAGGTTTTGATGATCGAAAGCATTGTAGAGGGTGTTTAGTATAGAATAGTAGCCTGGGTGGCTAGGGATCCATCTGGGTGCTTTTTGCCAGAATAGGCGCATTCAGCAATTATGCCTAGTTCTTGTTGCCAAACAAGAACTAGAACATACCAATGTTCATGGGTTGATTTATCTGTTATTTTGGATGCGCTGGTATGTTAGGTCAAATTTATGATATTGCGAACAGTTTTTGAGGGTATGAGATTAACATTTTTTTACTTCAGTTTTTAATTAGCTGTCAGAATTGAGTAATTTTTTTTTTTTGATTTAGTTTAGGAAGTTTGAAAACTATCTTTGTTAGTTAATGAGTTTCAACACCAATGGAAATGTCTTTTGAGGCATTTGCATTGGTGCTATCCTGATAGAGGCCGTACTGATCATTGAAATATGTAATCTGATGATTGTAATATGTAATTGATGGTTTAGAAGTTGACCTTCAGTAAAGACCATCAGGGCTAGGAACAAAGGGGGTGATGTGGCGATTGGGATCATCACAAGGCGGGTGTTTTCCCCTATGAGGTCAGGATGGATAGTAGCTTTTTTCTATGGAGAAAAATAATCTTTTATACAACATTAATGATTAATTACTGATCAGCAAACTACTATACCTTTTGTATAAAAATTAATCAGCAGGTGGATTGTGGGAGTTTTGGGTAATTACATGAAAGAACTTTTCAGATTTTTTTAAGCAGGGTTGTTTATCTTTGTCCATGGTTTCTCTGAGAAGCGATAGTCCTCACCAGTCATTCCTTTTCCTTATCCTTGATCTCTTTCTTTAATGTTGGTACTCTAATGGTCTTCCATGCTGAGGATTCTAGGACCTGTTGAGCCGGTACATACTTGGTATTATCTAGTAGGAGAGTTGCCTGGGGGATAGACTTGGGACAATGTTTATGTCCAGTGGTTGTTCAGTATCTGTAATGGGATGCCTCAGCTGGTTAGAGACATCTTCATAAACTTTCCCAAAATACAAACACATATATGATGTTTTCCTTACTTAATCCATCTTTAGTAATCCATAGTAATTTTGGTGTCAAAATAAATTTTAAAAAATCTAATTTTTGGTATTATATATTCTTTTAATATACTAATTACCTTTTAATATTATTATTATAATAACTCCTAATTACCTTTATTTTGATCACTTTCCTTTATCTTTCTTCTATTCCTGGTCACATAACATTGAACTTCTTCCTTAGCATTAATCCAATTAGTTCATTATATTTAATCATTTTAATTTTCAACCAAAAGAACACTGTTTTTAGATACTTGTAACAGTTTTAATTATAATCATTGGCTAAAGTTTTAAATGTCAATTTCAATTTTTTATTTTATTGCTCCTTCCATACATGAATAAAAAACTAATGAGTAGTGGAGCTACTTTTTACTTATTTCTTTCTTCAACTTGTTTCAGTCTTTTATACTCATTATAGCAACAAAATAAACTCTTGTAAAAATTCTATTATATTCCACATAATCAGATGTTTTTAAATATATACAGATTTTTTGTGATTTTGTATTATTGTAATTATTACCCTATCAATTCAAGTTTGGAGTTGATAATCTATGCTATTTATATGATTTATAATGTTAGCATCTTGCTATGCTAGGTTAGACTGTTATGTTAAGCATCTTTTTAAAAATGTATCCTTTAGTAAAACAATATTTTTTTTCCTTTCTACTCATACTTCACTTTTATTATACTTTACATGATCAGATAGACTTTTTAGCAAGTGGTGTAACTGATTTTATGCCAGACAGTATTTGACTGCTTTTTGAATTCATTTTTAATTAACTGTTTATTAGAAAAATAGGCTAATTAATTGTAATTTTCTTCTGACAGCCTATTTTTTTTTTTTTTGTTTTTTAACTTTACAATTTCCTCTAGTTCCTATGTTTTATTTTAAAAAATTTGTGATTTTCAGAATACAAATACCTATACATTATAATGTTTTATTATTGTATATTGATGTACATTGTTACACATTACAATATAAATCTAACCTTTAAGAAAGATTTTTTTTGTTTGAATTTTCATGTTGGTCATTTACTTTATATATACAAAATTTCATGTCTTTCTCCAGTTTATATATATATATATTGACTCTCCTATTTCTTTAATGGATTCAGAAGAACTATTCTTATCTAAACATTTCTTTCACAGGTTACTATGAATATAAAAAAAACTTATTTACTTTCTGTTTTTAATTATAGAAAATATAATCTTTTATTTAACATTTATCAGTTATAATATATTACAGTACACTATATATTAAGCACTTCTGCTTATTTTTAATTTATTTAAATTTTTCTGCGATAGGTTTTAATCTGAATGATATCTTCTGTTACCTGAATAAAATCCAATAACACAATGAAATAAAACATTATCTTATTTTCTCTCAATCACTACGATGCAGATTGAAAAAAACTTAGTTGAATTCTTCATTCTTTAATAATTCCTATTAAGCATGTGTTTTTTTTTTAACTAATTGAATAAGTTTCTGGAATATGAATTTATTTATACTATCTGTCTATTTGTAATTAATTGGTTTCTTTTAAATAAAATTAAAAATAACTGAAAGAATGGTATAAAAATAAAAACTTATATTTTAATAAATTTATGGATTTGTTTCAGGGGTGCTGTCCTTATTATGGGTGGTTTAACGTTAAATGTTTGGGTTGGTGCAATGCTCTATGAACCAGTTGAATACCATATGAAACGAGTGCCAAAACAGAAGAAGGAAGTTGAAGAAGAATTTAAACAACAAATAACCGAACCAGAAGAAAAAGGTTTGCTGGAAGTTAAAATAATGGAATCAAAAGAAGGATATGATGACGAAGTGACTAAAATACTTGATAGTCCTGAAAGTCCAATCATCGATCAAGTATTCAAAGATGCAAATCAGCCATTGTTATTAGTTGATAGCTGTAATCAATTAAATAGAAAAATAAGTCCACCACCTATTAATTTAGGAAGACCTGTTTTTGCTGTCGGTAGCACAGGCCACTTAACAAGAAAAATAAGTTCTTGTTCATATGTCAATAAACCTAATTTGATTGTCGGTAGTACTGGACAGATATCTCGTAAACCAAGTATAGTATCACGGCAAATGCCAAGAGTAAATAGTGCTTCACAGATGTCAAGAAAAATAAGTGTAGCGTCAAATATGTCCAATTCATCTTTTCGATATGTTAGTACAGCATTTCATGGAAGTACACTTGTTGGGTTAAATCCAGAGTTTTCTTCAAATTTAACTCTTAAATCAGTTACCAAGCCGTTTGATTGTTACGGCTGTTGCAGTAATAAAAAATCAGTACAAACAGTATCACAACAAAATTTAAACAATAAAAAATCTAGTTTGTATGGTGATCTGTTAACAGATCCTGTTTTTCTAATAATATTGATATCAAATGCCTCTAACGCTATAGGTTATACAAATTTTACAATTTTACTTCCAGCATATGCAGTTAATTTAGGTTTTGATAAATCCAAAGCGTCTTTACTTTTATCAATCGTAGCTGTATTTGATTTGGTCGGTCGTATCGGAGGATCTGCTTTATCAGATTGGTTACCTATAGATAAAAAAGCTTATTTTGTTGGAGGACTTCTTGTATCAGGTCTGTCGCTAGCCGCACTTCCGTTTGCTACTACTTACAATGGTCTTTCAATATTTTGTGGTATATTTGGTCTTGCATCAGGAACATATGTCGGAATTACAGCTGTTATAATTGTTGATCTTTTAGGGGAAGATCGTCTTGCATCATCATATGGTGTTTCACTTTTTGTTAATGGTGTTTTACAACTTATTGGACCACCTATTTGCGGTGCAGCTTTTGAACGACTTAATTCATACAAATTAATATTTAGCACTCTTGGTAGTTCATTAATTATCGGTGCAAGTGTATGGTGTTTCTTACCGTTTGTGAGAAAAAGAGATGCTGCTTCAGAACTTAAATAAATATTGCTCATAATTTTATCTTGGAGAAAACAAACTCAATAAATGTTACATTTACATTCTTATATTTGTGTAATAATGAAAGTATTAATTGACTGATACAAGTGATTTTTTATATTATATGTGCATGTATTTATCAACCAATACTATTTAAAATAATGTTAGTATTAAAAACCAAATTTTGACAAAAAGTACAATATTTTTATATATATAAATATATATATTAATATATTTGTAATGTTATATAGTGCCATAAATAAAAGACTATATATTTCTTTTTAAACAGTTATAGAGAAAAAAAAATTACATATCATGTTTATGGCATTAATTAAGAGTTAATCATACCATTTTTTAATTCAATCTAGGTTAATTTGTTTATACTGTTGTAAATAACATTTCTTACACTACCACATATGGTTATTATTTATAATATTTGTTATTATATATGTATAATATATATATACATATATTTAAAGTTTAATATTTAATAAAAGTACAAAACTTCAACTTCTTCATTTGAATTCCCAAAGTATTTGCAATTACAGTATATGTGAAAAGACAAAATAATATCTAATGGCAGTTTATTTGACCAAGATAATTTCATAATTTTAGAAAGTAAGTATTAGATATAAACATATTATAATAGAGCCAAAAGAATAATTGTAAAGAATCTAGTTTATTTCTCTGTAGTAGTTTTAATAAAAATAATAGTATGTTTTTTACTTGACTCCATGTAACAATACTCCCCCCTCATAAATAATCCAAATAGATGATGATTTTTTTTTTAAAATAAAAATTTAGAAGCTGCTGTATTTTAAAGAACTAAAAACAAAATATGAATTTTTTTTTTAAATTTACATTGTGTTTATGAGAAAGAAATACAGATTATTCAAACATTCATTAAATTGAATACAATTCTTAAAGTTGATCAAAAGTGTTATTAAAGAAAATTTTGAATAACACTAATGCTTGTTTCTGTAGCATTATGCTACATTTTTTATTTACTTGAAATTCTTTGATATAACACACACAGAGTATTGTGAACCAGTTTATTTAAAGGATAATAAATAATACACTTCAAAAAATATAAAAAAAATTAAAAATAGTACTAATTAATTATCCTTGAATTTCAATTTTTTCACTTTCAAAGAAATCTTAGATACAAACAGCTACCAATAAGGTGCTTATCCTTAATTTGATTCATTAACTTGATGAAGTAGTTGAAATTTAAATAACTGATTCAAATCAGTGTCTTATTTTTCCTTAAGTTTAATTTTTTTAGTTTTATGTCTTTTTAAAATACAGATAAATCTATCCAAAAAAAAACCAACTGTATGAAACAGCAATATTTGCAAGAAACACAAAAAATTAAAAATATCTATATTGATAAACAGAAAGAGGTATGCAGAGGAATAATGTAAACTGCTGTTGTGCTTCAGCTAAGACTGTGTGAAGTGTAGGAATATTAACATATACCAAACGTTTTTCAAGAAAATACTTTGAATTTTTGAATAACTTCAACTTATAAAATCGTTACTAATTAATAAGCCAATAATACAAAGTTATGATGAAAAGAAATTACAGAACAATATCAATCAATTACAGTAATTATAATACATTCCACATAATTTTTATTTCAAAAACTTTCCGCTCAAATTACCAGGAAGAACTTATTACAGGACTACCAGAACTTTCTCTACAATATATAAAAAAAAAATGTCAAAAACAGAGTTTGTAGATATTTATTTAGTTTGAATATACTTTAAAAAAGTATTTACACTTACCAGCCCACTGGGCTGGTCTAGTGGTTAACACAATATTGCAAATCAGCTGATTTCAAAGTCAAGGGTTCTAAGGTTCAAATCCTTGTAAAGTTAGTTACTTTTATATAGATTTGGATACTAGATTGTGGATATGTGTGTTTTCTTTGATGGTTGAGTTTCAATTAACCACACTTCTCAGGAGAGGTCGACCTGAGATTGTACAAGACTGCACTTCATTCACATTCATACACATCATCCTCTGATTTAATACCTTAAGGTAGTTTCGGAGGCTAAACAGAAAAAAAAAATAGAGAATAACACTTATCAAGATACACTTTACCAATATACTAATAAAATAATCTTGTAAAAAAAATTTGATAATAGTAGGATTACCAACTACTTAGTAAATAAATAGATATTTTTTCTATTTTCATATTGAACTCGCTTTTGTGTTTTAACTCATCCCGACATGACAACTTTACTAACAAAAAATATAACACAAATAATGTAATGATGCAAGTAAATTTTTATTTTGTTTTTAGTTTTTTTGTTGTTGAAAAAACAGTAATTAGTCTCTTCTTGAGCCAAACATGAAATAAAATAATTGAATTCTAAGGAATGATATTAAAATAAGTATTTTTTAAAGAATCTTTTCATATAAATTTATGATTTTTAATTTTATTCCTGATGAAATCACATACACACACAGCATTTTAATATATATTTCATCATCAATCATATTTCTATTGAGTTATCCATTAAATAACAAAAAAATGAACTATAACGTAAAGTAACTGCTTTAAGGTTTGCTTACAAAATTCAACAGAAACCATGATAAAAAATTTTATTAGACCAGTTTCATAAAATACTAAGTTAATAATGGTAATAAAAAATTTAGAGATGGCTCAGTTTGTATCAATGTACAAAATAATAAATGTAAGAAATAATAGTACAAAAAAATGTGTAAACATTAAATAAACAAAATGAAATTGGTGTTCCATTAGGAATTTTGAAAGTGAAAATTATAAGAGGTAATGAATGAAGGTAATGAATTATAAGAGCTAATGCATGCTTAAAAAGGATACATATGTTTTCCCATAATCCAATAGAATATTATTTGTTTTGTAAAACAAAATATTTTGGGGAGCAAAATTTAACTTTTTTTAGTTTTTTCCTATACCCACAGGTTTTTTTTTGTCACATAGATAAATTATGGAAGAAATGTATATAAACATTACTTATTGCATCTCACAAAGTATCTGTATATCACTAGAAAAACAGAATGAAAAATCTACTAGGTGCATACACAATGAACGTTTAAGCAATTCTGGTGTGTTTATTAAGTGTTGCTAGCAGACTACTATCTGGCAAAGATTATGACGTATCAATGAATGAATTATTCTGCTTGTACCTTTATAATGATGTACCATCTGTTCAAAATCATTTAAAATATTGTTTTATGTAAATTAGTTACACTAAAAAAGTACCCGATATTCCAAAACAGTAATATTTAAAAAATGCTATTTTACAAAACAAAGTGTAATGGAAAATACTGATAGCTTTTTGAATTCAGCATAAAAAAACATACAAATTCATAATAAAATTATTTTGAAACACAATAAACCTTTTGTGTGCCAAAAATTTAAGTTTACTATGGCAAATATATTTATAATTATAGCTAGGACCAGTGATCTAACAGCTCATTTTTCTATCCTGAATTTTTAAGAGTTCAGTAAGTATTTATATTTTTCTAGCGATTTAATTTTGTTGCAGACAAAAATTCTCTACAGCATTGAATGATAAAGAGAATTTTTTCCCAAAGCAACAGTTATTAAATATGCAATACTGCATTATCATTTACAAACCTAAATAATACAGAAAACTAATAAATATTAAAACTAATGTAGGTTTATAAAACCAGATCATGAACAAGTAACAGAAATTTAATAATAAAAAGAGAGAACATGTGCTCCATGTTTATTTTCAATGTATATAATTCTTCAGTCATTCCCTCTGAACTAATAAGTTAATTAAACCTTTATATTTTATTTTTATTAGTGTCTTTATGTTTGTATGAAAAAAACTTAGAAGCTAAAAAAATGCCTCTTTTAAAAAAAAACACATTGAAGATTTTCCAGTTAACACACTATTTGATTAAAAAAATCAATTCGTAATTGACTTTCTAATATCTTTAGTTAGAAATTTCAGAGAAACAGGAAACTATTTAGCATATTAGAAGACTGAATATCTTAAAAGCCATAGTAAGATTGTATAAATTACTAAAATTCAAAAAGATTTTTTTTAGTTACATCAATGAAAACTAGTCTTTTCAATGGCCTGTTTTGGTAAAAAACATTTTTTAAATTTTAATAAATTGCTAAATTTTTCCATTGTAATAATTTTATTATTTTTGAAGTTTTTTGGTGCATTGTGCTGGACACTTTTTTAATGTTTACACTTGACAAAGTATATTAATTGTATTTTTTCAAATCAGTTTGTAATCTTATTTTTTCCAATTGATTTACATCATAATGTTTGATAATAATTACGATGGTGTTTGTAAAATTATCATGAAGAATATTTTTGATTTTTCATCTAAAAAAATGTTAATACAATAACATCAATCCACTTGGTACAATCATCTGACTTACTTATTTGAGGGACAGTTCTGTTGCCAAGGTAAGTACTACTTCAGTAGCATTTTATTGTTAGCCTTAAGATATTCAAGAGAGAGAGAGAGAGAGAGAATTTTATTATAAATAAAAAAATAATAGATTAATACCACCTATACTATGTAATCAGGAGCTAACAATATGTTTAATAATGTAAAATTCAGTTTTTTCCTCCTTCATTATTGAATTTAAGAAAACATGTAAGTGGTAAACCCATTATAAAAATGTTAGCAAAAAAATACTTTTCTTTGTATAAAATTATAATATTTCATTAAAACAGCATCCAGCCTGTTATATAGATTATCAGTAATGTAAATGAATAAATGAACCACAAAAGTAGAGTTATAGAATGAAACTACAAAAAATACTACATAAATTATTGTTTTAAGCATATTTCATAATATACATATTATAATATCGTGTTCAGTGAAGGAAAATGTAATAGGAAGCTTTTTAAAAAACACATTACAATGCAGATAAATCAGAAGTACAGACTTCTGGAAAAGAGTAGTAATGAGTGTATCAATTCAAATGATAGAAGTATGTACTATACTGAGATTCAGTTATCTGCAAAAATTACAAAAAAATAAACTATCTTACATTTCATTTTAATCAGATAAAAGTTAAAATGTAAGCCAAAGAGGAAGTTGATTAAAGTATAGGAAGGAGGATAGGTTATATGTATTTTGTTAATTTAGGTTTACTGTTAAATTTTAAAAACATCAATTTGCTAAGAATCTTAAGGATGAGTGCCAATTTAAATAAGATTTAAAGTAACTATTGAGATGAATGAACATAATTTGGAAACGTGAAATTAGATAAACAATAATTTTTTAAAGTCCAATATACTAGGGTAAGTCAATATTTATCCGCAATTTAGTTATATTTTTGTTTATGTTGGTAGTACTGTGGTTTTGCGTCGATGACGCATGCTTTGTTTATTTTTTGTTATGTCTATGCAAGTTTCAAGCTACTAGGTTAGTTTTTTT
>JAAAKQ030071138.1:0-15429 GCA_010016005.3 Zanna intricata | reverse complement strand
CCTGACCGGGATTCGAACCCGGGACCTCCGGATGAAAGGCCGAGACGCTACCACTCGGCCACGGAGGCCGGCAATAATAATAATTGATACTTAAATGAATCAAACGTAAAATTACATTTAAATATTACAATTATTAATAAAAAACGTAATTGTAAGTATTTTCAAAAGACTTTTGAATTAACAAATTTAAAATAAATAATAGAAGAAATTATAATAACAAATTTAAAGGGAATTTTAAAATAACAGAATAACTGCAATTATTCACATTTAAGTAATAAAATAAAAAACAAATTTAAAGTATTCTTAAAACGTTTTTTACTAAAATTTGTATTGAATTTGGGTATTATTCTTTCACTGAATTTAACTAAAAATAACAGAAAATATACTTTATTAGCTTACCATGTAATACTAAAAAAAGGTTTCTGTGCTTATGTTTTTGTTTGGAAGTAGCAGGAATAAAAGCGCTCTAGTATTTTGTTGAAATAATATATATACTCTGAAATTAGATGTAGAAAGAAAACAAATAAGAATTAACATGTTAGCTTTAAATTCTTATTTTTATTAGAAGTAATAGGTTTAAATTAATTTATAGAATAATAATAATAAACCACTTATATTGTATAAACTTCAACTAAAACTGGGAGTTTTTTTTTTAACAAATACCATAGATAGAAACAGCGTCAAAAGTTAATATCATAAAAATGTCGAAGAAGAAGGTGAACAAAGAAAGAAAAATAGAATGAAGTGATTCAATTGACGAAGATTATTAAGAAAAACAAAAAGGAATTTAAAAGAAAATAGAGAATGTCATGTCCAGGTTGTTTTATTTGAGGGGAAAAGAAAAACATTACAAACAGAAAAAAAAATCTCCTCTAAATTAAGTAATACAATATGAAAGTAGTAACAAAATTACAGAGATAAAAACGTTTATGAGCCATACGTGTTAGAAAAAAAAAAGTAATTATATTTTTTGAAAATCATTTTCAAAAGGGAAAATTCAAGGAACTTTTTTTAAGGTAATTTTTCAATTTCTTTTTTTGTGAAAGTAATTTCTATATATATTTGTTTTAACATTATTTTCAAAGTTATATTTTAATCTCTTTAATGACATATTAAAAAGAACTTAACATACCGGTTTAAAAATGTACAACTGTTTCATTAGTAAGCTGTAGATTAGATAATGAAAAAAATTGTTTATTCATACATAAATTTTTTATTTAACTAAATATAAATCGTATTTATTTTTTTTTTTATAAAAAAAAAAATAGTTTTTAATGCATTAAAAATATTACTCTCTATGAAAAAAATCCCATAATTCAACAGAATTATTAAATTATATCACTATACCAGAAGAAAGAACAATAAAAAATTGATCAAATAAATAATTATTATTTAACAAACAGATAGACAAAGACAATAATAAACGAATCTTATAAAAACAAAACTCGAAGGAGTTAAAAATAAAAATAAAACTAGGAGGACCTCTTTCCAGATTTAAAAAATTCAGTGTAAGGTTAGTTAGTTAATCTAGAAATAGTGGGATAATATTACGTAGATAGAAAAACAGTAACAAGGGGACTGAGATTGAAAACATCAGGTCAAATTAATTAATTAGCGTCACTCTAGTCGAAACATCTCTCTTTACACACACGCGCGCGCTCACATACATATATGCACATTCACAGATATGTATGCAAGTATATATATATATATACTTATATATATATATATATATATATATTTATTTATAAATAAAAGACGATTCACGAAAAATGTAAAAACTTTCAAGGCATGTTATACTGATGGAAATAAAGAAGCAAGTTAATACAAACACTGGTTCGGAAACTGCGACGAAAGATTTTTCCTTGATTTCTGCACCTTTGGCAAAATTAAGTCAGATTATAACTCTTAGATCCAAATTACGGGATAAATGTAATCGATTTATCCTAAAATATTGAGATGCGAATAAGAAAACAAAGAATATTACGGTATTAAATTGGGAGGAAAATGGAAAATGACCAAGGAAAAAATGTAGAAGGATAAGTAGAGTTTAATTCTTTTGAATATTGTAAGCAGAAATATAAGTTACCAGATCGATATAGATTAGCGAAAAAGGTTTTTAAGAAATTTATTGGTAATTTGTGATCTTCATAAAAAAAAATTTTCAACTTTTTTAGAAATTTTTTTCTTATGTAATCCGATAATGATTTGAAATTTTATTTCAGCCAAAACTGGCCTAGCCCTTTTTCCAATTTTTGCAAATATTTAACACATTTATTCCACCCGAAGGTAAAATCTTTGCACAATGTTTGAAGAAAATCGGTCAACCAGTCCAGAGTTATCACCAAATACAGGCCAAAATACATATGTACGTACATACGCACAAATTTTCGTCTTAGAAGAATAAAATTTTGACTTGGGAGCAATGGAATAAAAGATTTTCGTAGATTATTTATAATTTATTACATTTTTTTATAGAAAAAAAGTCAAAACTTAAAACTTAGAAAAAAATTTAAGAAAAACAATTTTTTTTTAATTTCTGATCGACCTAAATGCTTATAGCTGCCACTGATTTAGCAGCATAAATCCAACAAGAATAAAATTAAAACAAAAAGAGTATCTGATTTATTTTATTTTTTATATTTACTTTAGTTGTAAAAAAAATATTACAATTTCTTTTAACAGTCTTAAACAATATAAGTAAATGATGAATTTATCGGTAATTAAAATTAATAATAATCATAGAATCAAATAATTCTACATATTAAAATATATAAGAATTAATAAGAATTCAAATTAAGAAAAACAACATTTATAATGAAACGAAGAGAAAAGAAATATGTAAAGAAAACTTCTAACAAATACATTTATATAAAAATGTGATTAAGGGTGAACATAAAATTACATTTTATATTTCTTACATAATAAATGTAACAACATAAAATAATAAACAAATGGCTTTTAGGTAAGCATAAAACGCTGCCTATCTGGTTAAATAAGTATTTATATCTTGAATACAAACACATTATACAGGCGCCGGTTATGCTATATTTTATACACACCAACAACTGAGAAGTAACACAACAGGCGCTATCTCACGGTAAAACATGGAACAAATATAAAATCAGGTGAGCCTACAGTTGGGATTATTTTTTTTACCTTATACAGCTGTTTTAATATGTTGACGTATTTTCTTTTTAATGCAATAAACGTTAAAGAAAAAAAATGGTTTACTAAAAAAACATTTTTAAAGTGTTAATTTTTCAAACATTAAATTTTAATTAAAATGACATTTTTTTTCCATTTGTTTTAATGCTATAGATATTTAAAATATGTAACCAATACATATGGGCAAAAGAGATGATCTTTGTTTAACTTAATTCATCACATGGTTTTAAAGGACATATGAAATGTTCTATACAAAACATACATTTTTTACCAGCTGAAAAAGTTTTGAGGAAATATTATACCTTACATACATAAAACTTTCTTCTCTTTTATTTATTCAATTCTCCATTATTTATATCGATTTTTTTGTTGTTGTAAAACCCCACAACTTTCGACGCAAAAAAATCTGCAAATGATTTAACTTCTCCATTTTTCAATTAAAAAAAAGAAAAATTAATTTTCCGACTCTTTTACACAAATTGATATTTTAAACGTTCGGAAATCAATAAGCAAAAATAAAAAATTACAAATCATTAAAAATTCACTAAAATATAATTAAAAAATATGATATGTAGAATGTTAATAAAGTATAACAACCTTTAAATAACTTTTGCACCGTAATACTCTTACTTCAAAACGATACATTTTTCGCAATGAAACCAACGTATCCCAAATATCCAGGGGTTCTTTAAGATTGGAGCAACTCAAATGTTTAAAATGAAAAGAGTAAGGTTGCGACACAATTATTTTAAAGGGAAATGCAAAACAAATACGTTTGACACAAAAACTTTGAGTCTATAATAAACCACCCAAATTAAGACCATTTCATTTTTATTTCAGGTATTTGTAAGTGGTCAACAGTAAGTCTTAAAAAGATTGCTCAACATTATTTTTTTGACGGAGTGTTTTCAAGCGCGCGCACGTGTGTTTATCCTATAATATTAAACAAATTTTAATAAGTAACAGAAAAGGATATTAAGAACATTTTTTCAAATAAATAGGATCAGCAAATTAGCTTTATAATAGTACATTAAATAATTTCAAACAAATTCAATATATTAAAGTCTTGTAAAGTTAAAAAAAACTTCTACGCTAAATTTTTTTTACAAACGTACCTTTTCCAACTCACTCAGCACCAACGGTGGTGAACTTGCCATATTTCTATTTATTTCTCAGTTTTCTTCCCACATTTTTCTTTCAACTGAAATAAAAAGAAAAACATATAATTAATATTGATAATAATTATTTTAAAAATTCACAAATATAATAGATTAATGATAATATAATCTTTAAAATAGAATGTAACTGAGTTGATTGTAACAGAATAAAATCAGTTTTATAAATAATCTTTGAAAACAGAAATTTTCTGATATAAGATGCATAACACCAATAAAATAAAAAAAAAAAACAAAAAAGAAGAAGAAATTATGGAGTTTTTTTTTTGTTTAACCTCCGGAACCACCATTAAGGTATATCATCAGAGGATGAGATGAATGAATTGTAGCGTGTGTGAAAAATGCCATGACTGACCGGGATTCGAACCCGGGACCTCCAGATGAAAAGCCGAGACCCTACCACTAGCGCCACGGAGGCCGGCAAATTATGAAGTTTATATTTATAATAGATTACTTTCTTTTTAAACAAATACCGACATACATACAAGTTAGTACTGCACCTTACTTGATCTTAAATTATGAAAAATAAATCTATCTATAGACTGAAAAAAATCTGTATGTTTAACGAGATAATTTAAACGGTTTAATGAATTTGAATCTATTTTTCAGTAAAATGTTTTGTGTAATTTTTGGGTAGTTTTGCGCAAGAAGTCAGACTTTTCGTATTTTATTTTGTACTATATTTTTTTGAGAATATCTTGTGCAAAAAATATACAAAACATAAATTATATGAAGAAAGTAAAACAGGTATAATCTTTTATTTATTTAATATTAAAACATGTGTTCTATTTATAAGAAAGTCAAATTATTATAACCGCAACTTGATAAAATAATATAAAAAGAATAGAACCTACACGCAAGCATCACATATAATACACTCACAACTGTGACTAACTGAATAAGCGTGTATGACAATTACACCAATTCAAAGTCAAGAAAATCTTAAGTTGAGGTTATGTTGTCTGAAGTTGACATTAAATTGACGATTAACTGAAGAACAACGTCTCAACTAATCTTCATCAAATTTTCACTTCCAAAACTTCAATTAAATTATCGCACCATATTTAAATTTAAATGAAATTGATTGAATAGTTTGGGAGATTTTTGAGCCGGAAACTTTATATACAGGTATATGTTACTGTGAAAGACAGAAATATATGCTTATTGGGATCATCGCCAGTACATATTGACAAACACAGATAAAGCTCTGAAGGGGGTCGAAACGATAACTAAAAATTAAACAAAAAAATTAACATATACCAATTTCTAATGTAATTTTTTTTTGTTTAACCTCCGGAACCATCGTTAAGGTATATCTTCAGAGGATGAGATGAATGAATTGTTGCAAGTGTGAAAAATGCCATGCCTGACCGGGATTTGATCCCGGGAGCTCCGGATGAGACGCTACCATGGAGGCAGGCTCTAAGGTGAATTGATTACGAAATAAAACCTCTTAAAAAAAGTAAATCTAAACTTAAGTTCGCTTCGATCACTAACCTCATCAAATTAACGTTAAACAAATTACATACGTTATTCTCCAACAATGGAGGCGATTAGTCAAATTGACGTCATTTATAAAAGAATTTAATCAAATTTTCAGCATTTTATAAATTGAAAGGGACAATCATGATATACAGAATATGTTAACTGCATGGATGAACGATAATGAAACAAATAAATGGTGACATGATTTCCCTTTGGTCAATCTTTTCATAAAAATATTTATATTCAATGTACACCATCAATATATGCTGAATGCGATGAAATTTGATTAACCGTCTCCAGTGTTGCAAAATAACATATATAATTTGTATATTTAAGATTAATTGGACGAAGTTAGCGATCGATGCGAGCGTAGGTTATGTTTGGCTTAAATTTAAACTTCCTTTTTTTACTAGGGTTTCGCGTAATCTATTTACCTTAGAGATTGGTATAGGATGATTTTTTTTTTTAATTTCTAGTTATCGTTTCGACCCCCACCAGAGCTTTATCTGTGTTTGTCGATGATATTTACCGTTGAAGGTCTGAATGTTGTATAGTAATAAAAACAAAATTTCATTCTTTCACCGACATATTTGGTATGTGTCAACATTCACTGGAAAATATTGAAATTGTCTAATTTCAGTCTTTCATAGTAACATGTGTAAAAGGAAATTATATTTCAAGTGTATGATATTTTCATACTCGTACTTCAAAAGGTAAAGAAAACTTGTTTTCATCCCCCAATCACCCCATGCGACTGAAAGTAACACCGTACTATTCTTCGAAAAATCGGTAAAAACAGTTTAAATCCTTTATTAAACAACGTTTTTTTTTAGATATATTCATTCAATTCAGTAATTAGAAAACTAATTTGTTTAAAATCTTGTATGTAGATAATAATTTTATAAAAATAAAAAATGATTTTCTTATGTTCTTTGTTGCAAATCTCAAGTTTTAAATAAAAAATTTAGAAATTTTATTGACTCGTTAAAAATATGAAGTCGATAAAAATGTGCAGTTGAATAACTTTCTTTAAAAAAAAAAAATTATATTAAACGAACATTTTGTGAAACTTCATTTTTGTATTGTTTCTCCTTGTGTTTAATAATAATAATAAAAAAAAAAGCTAATTGGGTGCGTGCATCTACGATGCGTGGCAAGATTTGAACGTGACAAATTCTCGGACTTAAGTGTTTGAAACGGTTACTGCCGCAATTATTGAACAAAATAAATTCAACCTTTTTGTGCATATTTCTTTTTAAAGAGTTTATTAATTTTTGATAATATTTACTTTAGAAAATAATTTCTAGGTTAAGGATGTTTTGATTGAAATCACTAAATATTTTACCTCAAGATATATAATGTATTATTTATTACCTGAATAGTGATGTTTAAAATGTCTGTCCAATTCGTAAGACAGACTATGCCAAACTGTAAGCGTACAAATTCATTTCAAGCCAGCTCCGAGCACGTTCGAGCGCACTCCGATCAACAGATGCCCGAACATGCACGAAGCCCCCGAAGCCCGAGTTACGGCTTCGGGTAATGGATTCGTTATCGAATTTCGGTGAATGCCTCCCAGGTCTCACCGATTTATTATACGTTGTCACGTCAAAATGTAAAGTTACTACCTCTCTATAAAAGCAATCTCCTATACAAATCTTGACAGCTCAATTACCAAGAGAGATTTTGTATAGTATATATGACTTACGAAGAGATTTAAATCTGTGATTTTACGTAAATATTGTTTATAGCAACTAATTTGTTTTAAATATAACACGGATATCAAAAGAAAGGTTAAAAATGAATACAAACAAGTTAACATATTTTTACTGTCCTGGCATCATAGCTCTAGAGCACAAGAATATAGCAAGAAGGAAAATATGGTAATCAATCAAAAAAATGGTGAAGGGCTCAACATTTCATGACCACAAACCCTAAAAAAAAACAACAAAAAAAGTGGTGGGGATTAATGTTCGTATGCCCATATATACGTTTGTTGGCGTGTTTGAAGCTCAATAACTTGTGACACTAACCGATTTTGATGAAATTTTGAACAGACTGGAGTATATGATAGAAATAGTTGGTGAAAGTATGGGATTAATATCTCCAATGGGTAAGGTAGATAGAGTTTTGGGGTAAATTTTTTCAAAATTTTGGAAACATAACCTCACTTTTTTTTAAACTCTGAACATGGGTGCATGTTTACCTTATCATTTTAAAGAAAATTGTTCCTCGAAATTTCCCCTTATCCAAAAATCAGACAGATTTTTTTTAATTTTTGTAAACTTTCTCAGCATTTTCTTGGATAAAAAAAAAGTGCTAAGGTCCATTTCAAAAATTTTTTTACTTACTTTTAATGGTATTAAAAGATTATATAATAAACTTTTAGTATGTATATTCCAATAAAATTTCATCACAATCCCCCCCATCACAAAAAGATTTCTTAGGTAACTTTTTCTGGTAGTACATTTTACAGTGAATGTTTTTTCTGTTTCTTCCATTTAACATAATAAACTTAGACAAATTTAAAAATTTTCTTGGATAGTAACTTTGAAGGAGAAGCAGAGAAAATAAAATGAAAAAAAAAAAAATATTAAATTTATTTTGGTTTATTTAAACATATAATGCTAATTTTACGATAAAACTATCATAAATTACTTCCATCCAAAAAAATAAATTTTAGGTGATTTTTTCATGCATAATTATTATTTATCCATTGTATAACAATAAATAGCCAATGCCAAGAAAGTATTACAAGTTTGTTGTCAGCTTTTTTTTATTGTAGATAAACAAGATAATATTATTTTTTCAAAATAATTTACCTAGGACAATTTGGTTTTATCGTAATTTATTCTATGAATCATTTAATAAATATCCTAATTTAATGGATAACAGCAGTTTCATATAACAAAAAAGAGATGAGAATTTAAAAAGGTTCTCGATGAAGAGATATTTCAAATTCAAATGATTTATTAAAATGCATATGTACATAATTTATAAGGCAAACCGATCTCATGGATTTATTTTTTACAAATAATTAATTAATCTTTTTAAATACAGGTTTAATTTAAAAGGATGGTGTATTTTTATTTATTTATTTATTTTTTGATGTAGTAAAAAGACAGTTGATATTTTATACTAGTTGATAGTTTACAATTGATATTTTATACTAAAAGATAGTTGTTCAAATTTTTAACAAATAGTACGATAGTACTAAGGAAATTCAGCCACATCAATCGGAAAATAATTTACATATTGCCAATAGACTTCAACGTTGTACTATAGATAACTATTTTAAAATTCCATTTAACTATTAAATACTTTAGTAAATACGAAAGAACAATTTTTTTTTATTATTATTTTTTTTTTTATTTCACCTCCCGAACCACCGTTAAGGTACATCTTCAGAGAATGAGATAAATGAATTGCAGGGTGTGCGTAAAATGCCATGCCTGACCGGAATTCGAACCCAGGACCTCCGGATGAAAGGCCGAGACGCTACCACTCGTGCACTTAAGAACACTTACTAATTCAGAAACTCTCTAAATCGCTACTAAATAATATAATTTTGCAACAAAGTTATTTTAATTATTCAGAAAAATGTTGTAGATATATAAGAAGTAAAGAAACGACATTTATAATTAAAAACATAAAATTTAATTAAGCTGTATTACTACACCATATTAAAACTTTAATATTTACTCGACTGAGACAATTACTCATATCTAGTTAGTCATATGTAAAAACTACGGAAATTATATAATACACTTTTAAATTAATTAAATTAAATTGTAATTTTATATAAATTATGTAGCAACATCATGAGATTGATTCAGTATTACTATTATCATTCTCACTTTATTAATTCTATACATTTAAATTAAATTTTAAAGAGTTAAAAAAAAACAGTTATATAAATTCGTATGATTTATTTTAATCATAGATTAAAATTATATATAAATAATAACAAAATACCTCAACCTTTAAACACAGAAAAAATTAAATATAGAAAATTTTCCTTCCGCAAAATGTTCATTTTACGATATGAGACTACCTAACTTAAAGCCGATATATGGTTGGGAGAGCATATTAAAATTTCAAATGTAACTGGTAAAGTTGTAACAAATTAACTTAAAGAGAAAAAAAAAAGAACAAAAATTCTGATGAAAAACGATCGGAAAATGACAAACCTAATTATAATTGAGGCCATAAATTTTTTTTACAACTAGTTCAAAAAATATTCTCCAGTGCTTCTTAAATAACTGTTCAATATAGTAAAACGTTTAAAAAAAATAAAATTTAGCAAATGCTCCAACCAATAATATGTCCTTGAGACTTTGAGTCGGGGGGTCTTAATTCGATAAATTGACCGTTTTGAGGTAGTAAAATTTTATAAACTTCATTTTTTTATATTTAAGGGTTAAAAAATTATTTAAGGGTTTCCATACGTTACTAACAATCTCCACATATGTACAATATATACTGGGTCACAAGAAATACATTTTTTTAAATTATCCAGTAATAAAACTTAAAAATTATAAAATAAAAAAAAGTATAAATATTAATTTAAAAAAAAATAAAAGATATAAACCTGTCTGATAAAAGATATAAAAATAATAAACCTGTCATTGCAGTATGTATGGACACACACACACACACACACACACACACACAAATACAATATATATCTTGTAACCTAACATTATTCTTTATCTCTAAAAGGGAAATGGTTCTCAATTCTGATAAAATCCCTTGAAAAGAATACAGGAGGAAAAAAAAAGAAAGAAAGAGAATAAAACAAGTACTGCTTATGAAGTAATCTAATAGGCTTTTCTTGTCAGAAAAAAACCAATGAAATTTGATAATCATGGTTGTATTAGATACAAAAGAATAAAACAGAGAATAGAAAAAATAAATTTTATGTAAAAAAATCCTGCAAAAAATTATTTTTCTTCTATTATATGTATATATGCTACAGATATCTTCCAATAAAAGTGGGTGGAAAAAAGGGTCAATCTATAATTCTGCTGTACTTTAAAAAACTACGTTCTTTAATAAATACATATAATAAAGAAAAATGTCCAGTCGTATGATAGTTTTTAAATCTTTTTATAACACGTTAATTTTAAAACCTGTATATAACCTTTTAACGAAACCAGAGAAACATACAATTGATAATTTACTACAAATTACAAAAATAATAGAAAAAACTTTTCAATTAATAAAACCCTGGAAATCAGTCAGCTGAAATAGAACTCAACATCTTTGAAAAACTAAAATATTAGCAAATATTAAAAACTCACCCAAGAACTTGAAAAATAATAATAAAAAAATAGAAGTGCTAGAATATTAAATATCAAGATCTGCTGAAATTCACTAGAAATCAATAAAATCCAGAACAAAAAAAATGATAGCATTTTAATTAACCGAAAACTTATATAAGATCATTTTCATGGAAGTCAAAGATTAGACACTACAAAACAGTAATAAAATCATAAAAATCTGAAACCTTAAAGGTAAGCAATAAAATAATACTACATAACTTAAAAAGAAAGAAAAAAAAAAATGTTAGGCTCAAAATTTAAAAATAGTGAGATAAAATTAATTTCATACAAGAGAGAAGGGAAAGCAACTTGAAATAAAAAAAGTTTAAAGAATTTTTTTTACTATCCGGCAAACGTTTTCGTTTGTCCTTATCGAATAAGGTGCTAGTATATACAACAATTCTAAAAGCTAACTAGTCCTATGGAATCGAGCTACGGGTCACCGCAAGCAGTAGCAATGTTGACATCTTACAGCGGTTTCAAAATACACAACCGAGTTGTATGATAAGAGGTACCTTGGTTTAGAAGGAAAAATGAGATCCAGGATTATTTAAGATTATGGGCCATTTTAGGAGATATAAATTTTCAATCCAAAGTAAGAAGTTCAGCTTAACTATCACATAAATCATTTTGCAAAAAAAACCTGTCAGACAATGAGGATGATATTAGGAAGTTTAACTGATTTCATTTTTCTAGACCTGAATGTCCCTGTAGTGCCTTAATGTGCCTATATGAAACTCGGATGGGAGTATTGTGTATTATCCACTGGATTCTTAATTAGAAATTTTTTAAATAAATATATTTTTTTTTTTACATTGCTTTTTTTTTTTACTTCCTTCTTATAAGTAAATAAAGTATTGTAGTCGCGAAAAACTTTGGTTTTCAGATTTCAACGAAAGTACCATTTTGACCATCCCTGAAATCAATTCTGACTAGTTCGGTGCGATATCTGTACGTACATATGTATCTCGCACAACTCAAAAAAGATTAGCCGTAAGATGTTAAAATTTTGGATTTAGTTCTGTTGTAAGATCTAGTTGTGCACTTCCCATTTTGATTGCAATCGACTGAACCGAAAGTGTCCAAAAAAGCTCAAAATCATCAAAAATTTGGATTTTGGACTTTTACTTAATTACAATAATTAAAAAGCTCTCACTGAGAGCTTTTCAACGATATATCATAAATGATACTTATTTTCATTGGTTCCAGAGTTATAACAAAATAAAATTTTAAGTAATGAAATATTTGGATCAAGGGGAAGGCACATCGCTTAATCTACTTTTTTTTGTTAAAACCTGTTTTTTTAATTTAAAAATATTAATTTATTAATGATTAACCTCTGATTGTAAAAAAATACGATAAATAATAATTCAATAATAACAACAAAAAAAACTGATGAGAGCAACACATGACTTCCTTATATGCTTATTAAATTGCATGTACACATATTTTTACAATGAAAAGTACCTAAAATTTTATTTCATTAATAACGTCCGATATTTTTTCATATATTTCTTTTTACTGTTACTACTGAACTATTACCTTATCGCAACCTTTTTTTTTTTTACAACCAGAGGTTAATAATTATTAATATATTTAAATTAGAGAAAAAAAAACAGTTAAAAAGAAAAGATGAAGTCTGATTCGAATCGATACCTACCCTTGTAAGATCCAAATATTTCAGTAATTAAAATTTTATCTGGCTATTACTCTGGAACTAATGAAAATAAATACCATTTATGATGTAGTTGAAAAGCTGTCAATAAGGGTTTATTACTGAAGTTAACCAAAATCCAAATTCGTTTGAATTTTGAACTTTTTCGAACACTTTTGGTCCAGTAGATTGCAATCAAAAGTGAATGTTCAGTTCTACAACAATCTTAAATCTAAAATTTGAATATTCTACGGCTAATCGTTTTTGAGTTATCCGAGATACATACGTATGTACAGACGTTACGCCGAAAGAAGTCAAAATGAATTCAGGGATAGTAAAAATGGATATTTCCGTTGAAATCTGAAAACCGAAAATTTTTGCATAACAAGTAAGTAAAAAATATGAAATAATATCAGAAGTTATTAATGAAATAAAATTTTACGTACTTTTCTTTTTAAAAGTTGCGTCTACGTAACTTAATAGGCGTACAAGGAAGTTATGTCATGTCCACATTAGTTTTTTTTTTTTATTTCGACTTATTCCTTAGGTTATTTTGTTTTCTATTGTACTACTGATGTTTAGTGTCATTCAAAATTGCTAACTGTATGTGCCTGGCATATAAATGTTTTTCAATACTAGTGTGTAATTTTTTAAGGGTTTCATTAAGGAATGGTTATCATGTGATTTGGGATGTAATATCCACTTTATTAAAGGTTTGTGTAACCAATTCTAAATAAGCTTTTTGAGGAAATAAAGCAAAATAGTTAACCAGTATCAAAATAAATAAAAACCAGTATCTAAAAATTGAACAACTCTCGGACGCTATAAGAAAAATGAGTTTTTAAATTCATATTTTTAGAATTAAAAACTATACACTAACAAAAAAATACTTTAATTCTTCAAAAATTGAAAAAAAAGAAGAGAAAACAGTTCAAACAAATCAAAAAATATGTAAATATTAATGATGAATAATTAAAAATAGAATGTATCTCACAGAGATATTAAAAAATGAAAACTAAAAATTTAAAAAAAAAAAAAAAAAAAATCCAATAGTGGGTGAAACTTTAAACAAAAAATGAAAAGACGAAATTTTAGAAAGTATGAAAGAATGTTGGTTAAAATGAAAGTAAAAGAAAGATTCATCTAACATACTCGAAGTGGTAAATCGGGAAAACCAGGGAAAGCATTTTTAAAATTTTTCAAATTAAAATGCATTTACTCTAGAATTAATGTGTATGCAACAAAAATTTATTTAAATAAACTAAAATATTTTTTACTTAGTGCGTCTACATTTAAAAATATGGCAGGAATGTTAATGGCTTCTTAAAATGGTGTTTTTTTACAATAATAAATTAAATAAGAGTTAATTAAATTAAAACAAATTTATAAACAGATGTTTACTACCTCAATCATTAAAATAAATGAATTATTTTTCTGCTACTACAATTTACCGGTAGATAATAAAACTATTATTATCTTGATACCATACATAAATAATTATTTTTGTATGCATGAATTATGAATAATTTAGAGTAAATTTGTTTTATCTCTAAAGCAGTCTCAAACACAATGTAATCACTTATTATTTGTTCATTAATTATATATTTTCGAATGCGAGTTATTTCAATTAAACGTTACTGATTTCAAACAACTGTGATGCTATTTACACTAGAAAGAATATTTATTTTTCGTTGCATATTCAGTATAACTAAATTTTTAAAATTTAAATTTATATACTTTTAAATGTTCCTGAGGGCGTTTTTTTTTTCAATTTCTGTTTTTCATTACTATGTTGTATATTTACAGATTGTTTTTCTCCACATTCTACTTTATAAAGACCTATTTAATTATAAATAATTTAATTAGATTTACAGATGTTAAATTTTTGTTAGTCTAAAAAAAAAAGATAAAATAAAAAGATAAAGTTGAACATTTTTAAAACTAATTTTTAATAAATTTACATATTATGCAATTCCTGGTATTTATTATATACTATTTTTATTTTATTTATTATTATTTTTTTTATTAAACTATGATATTTACAATTAAATACATATTATTTTGACTATATATTGCATTATCTGTAAACATAAAACAACTTCTCCAGATTTACTGATTCAACGCCCAGCAAACATAATTGAATAAAAATTCATGAAAGTATACGTGTCCTTACAGTGTAAGGCACACTCAGAGAGCACACTAAAGTCAAAATTTCAAAAGAAATTTCGACTTTAAAGGGTTAAATGGAGTAATAATGAAATATACTATTTTTGTTACTTTCTCCATAAAAAATGGAGATATCAATTTGGCGCGTTATGCCGGTCACTTTTGTGATAGACTTTTGCACGGAGAAAAAAATAGCTGATTCGTAATCAGAAATCGTCACGAAACGCTAAGCATAGGAGGGAAAGACATGGAGCAAGAATTTATACATATATGCATATAATAAATATAGAATGAGAGGTGTGAGAAAAAACATCGATGATACGTCGGTGATTCCCGATTCACTTATATCTCCCTCTCTCTCTCCCCCTCTCACTCTCTCCCTCTCTCTCTCTCTCTCTCTCTCTCTCTCTCTCTCTCTCTCTCTCTCTCTCTCTCCCTCCCTCTCCCTCTCTCTCTC
>JAAAKQ030071126.1:4992-18027 GCA_010016005.3 Zanna intricata | reverse complement strand
TTCATACATTGTCATCCGACTCTTTACCATCTTTAAACCACTTCCATCTTGTGTACGTTGCATCTTGTGATGTGCAAGCACATCTCATACTGCAACATACACAATTCATTTGGTGGTACCAAATGCTTGCTGTATCATTAAATAAGTTTTAACAAAAGATTTTTAAAGTCTAACATAACATTTTATCACACTTCTCTGTTCCATATTGCAACTCGCACAAGGTCACATGACCACAATATATGTGGCCGAATATAACTCGGGATTGGGGTGACGAAGCATGATGAAATTTTGTGCAAGCATTTGTCAAACATCATGCTACATAGTTCCTTTGTTGTCCTAGAGATGTGCTACATGTATTGACTACAAAAATTTAGTTCTGGAACTTTTCACAGTTACTGTGTATGTTGGTCGAAAATTCATTTATACATAGAACTACTTTTACAATATTAATGGACTACACATATGCAATATATAGATTACATAATAATTTCTACATGAAACCTGGTACCCTGTTTGTATTGGAAATAGAAGTATGCATATTTGAAAAAAAAGTATGCGTTAGAAATAGAGCATCATAATTAAAATTAGATAGAAAGAATGTTTCAGTGATAAAAATAAATATATTTAATTACTTAAGTTAACCAAAGTTGACAAAGTACATTTTAGAAACAATATGTGGATACCAAATAAAAAACAAATTCTCTAAAAAATGTTCTTGTTTTAGATAACAATTTTATTCTCCTGTACTGTGTAAATGCTGTTACTTTTTTTACTTACTTCGTACAATGTGATTTTTGTTTCAGTTTAGTTAGAATGCTTCTTTTAAATGTATAGTTTTATGTGGTTACATTTGATTTTTTTTTTTTATTCTATTAAGTGATTTTTACATTGAAGGAACATTGTTGTTTCATTTTCATCTTTGCTATTATTAAGCCTTTACCTTGCTTTCTTGAAGATCACCCTTGACTACTTCTTCATCAATCATTACTTTATTACTGGTTTAGGATTTCAATATTGTTGATACTGTAACACACAAGTTGTTGACAAATTTGCAAGTATGTTTTTCAGTTGATTAAAATTATTTATCTGCATCAAAATGCTAGAAATTGATCATTTCTCATTTTCCATTTCCCCATTTTTTTCTTTAATAGGCAAAATTTTTAAGAATTTTTTCTAGCAGTTTTCAGTTACATTATTTTAAATATTCTCCTTTGTTATTCCACAAAATAACTATAATAAAAAAAACAATTTAATAGAAAAAATAACTTGTGAAAAAGTTTGAGAGATATAATTTACCTGAATTACACTTATTTTTCTGCACCATAACAGAGTACAGTATAACCATGAAATATTGTACTCAAATTATTTTTTACAGGCTTGAGAGATAAGAAGTTCTCGGTTTGACTGGTATAATTTTTTTTCCATAACTTATTTTGATGATACTTTTATTTATCTAAAAATATCATTTTCAGTTTATTAAATTGAACATTTTTAAATTCGTATGAAGGTTAAACAAATTTTTTCTATAATTGATGCTGTACTCAAAGGTAGAAAATTATAATGTACTTAAAGCCTGTGAAGTGTATTTTCAAAGGCATAAACATGTTCTGTAAAATTGCTTATTTGTTTTCTTGTTTTGCACGTATAACTCTTCGTAAGTCAGTCAGTTATGTAGCCAATTTTTTATAAATATTTATTAGTTCATTTACTTTTTTCGTTTTTACATTATATTTCAGCTTCCTATAAATAATAGCTTAGAAGTTACTTATTTTTAATTTAACATTATTTTATTAATATTCTAATATTTATAATATAATATTCTAACATTACAATCTAATTCACTTTTCTAATTAACATTTTAATAACTAATTCCATATTATTGATATCTTTTTCAATGCTTATGTAAAACATGTTTCGGTTGCTTTTTCTTCCCATAAATAAATTTTATGATTTTAAATTAAACCCATTTTTATGTGTAAGTTATGTATTAGTCATATTTGCACTCTTTTATTTATGTATTTATGAAATGCTTATTGTATTACAACTTGTAGATAATTATTAATTCATTTTACTTGTTAATTAAAATATTTAATGTTTTTGCAGACTATGGTACTGAATAAACACTTAAATGAATTGATGGATGGTTTATCAGCCAAGGTTTTTCGTACATATAATGCTTCATGGACTTTACAAAATCAGTTACAGGAACTTACCGATCCTAATACATCTGTCGCTGAAAAGGTATAAATTTTTAATCTTTTAATTATAAATAGAAAAAAATTTTAAAGTGAAAAAATATTTAAATGTGAATTTATAATTTTATTTTGATAATTGTTGACACCCTCTTAAGGTTTACTTAATTCTGAATTATTCTTTCAGTGATTTTTTCTTTTTTTTTTTTTTCTTGTGGTAATTCACCACAGAAGCTTTTTGAAGCTTGTATGTGAGAATATGGAAATGGAATTATTTATCATACGAAAAATGCTATGCCTGACCAGGATTTGAACCTGGGAGCTCCAGATGATTGGCTGAAACACTATCACTCAGCCAAGGAGATTGGTAATTACTAACTGTTATTAATTCTCCAATTATATAACTTTTTTAGGTTCTTTAAGTTAATACAGTTGTATTGAAGAATGAAAAATAAAAATAATTTAAATTATTATTTAATTTTATTAAATGAAATGTATATTGCATAATATTAATTTGATATAATTTTTTTATTAGTAAATGTCTCTAAATATTAAAAACTTCTGCTTGTACATTAAGTTAGTTCACATTTTCTGCAATATATTAAAATATGTAATTAAATAAATCTATCTCATGATAAAGTTATCAATAAAGTTTCTGACAGCTAAACTAAAGATTCTGGGCTGATTTCCAATATTATAAGAAAGTCTGATTATTAATCACAGTACATTTTAATAATACTTTTATAAATGGTAGTTTCTAACCTATGCACACTATGATTCACTTTTTTTTATTTCATTTGTGTACAGACATGAGAATTTACTCATAAGAAGTTAAAAATGTCAGTGTAGCGAAATATGACTTAATTGCAAATAAAATATTAATAATTTCTATTAAGATAAATGTTTGAGTATAAGTAAGGATTTTGAGTTAAAAATTCAGAGCGGATATTAGGCATGAGTGAGGGAGATGTAGGAGGAAGATTCAAAAACAGCTACAAATGACATGTATGTAGAACCAAAAGGAAATGTTTCGATAGTGAACGAAGGGAGGTTATTAAAAGCAGAAAAGTAGAAAAACATTTGATTAGAAAGCCGTATTATGAAAGAGAAGAAGTCGTACTGGGCAAACAGAAAGCATAAGAATTCTGAACAAAGAAAAGTGATAACATAAATTACTCACTGAGCAAAGAAAAAGTGGACCATACAATGGACAATGTTTACAGTACATTTTTATAATTAGTTTTATAAAATAGTCTTAGATTTTTTTTTTAAAGAATGATGTGCACGTTCGGCATTACGATGAAAGCTGAGAGATTGTATTATAATGTACAATTTATGATGGAAAGTATTGCTTTTGAACAAACCTATGCAGCTTCTTTGGACAAATATTAGCCCATTAAAGTCTTACTTAGTTCTGTATGGATGCTGAAGAAAAATTTATTTCACAGACTTGTAGCTCACATAATTTCTTTTTTCTGCGTTCACTTACTTTTTTCTCTAATTATCTTTTTACAAATTTTCAAAAAAAAATATAGCAGCTTCTTTATCAATGCAAATTGCCAAGTAAAAATTCATTCTTCTGTAAAAATAGTAATACAAATAAAGAACATGATTACACACAACAAAGACTGAATTATTTTAATATTATTAATTTTAAAATTGAAATAATGTTAACAGAATATTATTATTAAATTTAAAAATGAAATATTATTAACATAAAAATTTAACAATGTTTATCACTTTAATTAGTTTTATATTTATTTTGTGGACTTCAATATATATAGGGAGTTATAATAATTTTGATAAAAACTTGAACTACAGCAATTTTTATTCTTTTTGGTAACTATTCTGTTGTGTAATGTTTTATTTAGAATGTTATAGATTTTTTTTATATAATCATTACCTCAAATATGCTTTTCTTAAATATATTTTAATATACATGAGAAAGATGAGATAATTATTTGTTAATTGTTATTTAAGAGTTTGGATATGTAAATGTAAATCATTTGCCATTAGATAAGAAAAGTAAAGATTTGGAAAAGTATATGGTGTAACCATATAATGATAAACTCTTCTCTCTTGAGAGAAGATCTCAAGAGATCCACAGATAAGTGTGATGATTCCTATCCAGATATACAAATATTTCTACAACTATATAGATGTATTATTCCTAAACACTGCTTTCAGGATATAAGAAATTCCTTAAAATTTCTTTTACCTCTTTACCAGGAATACTCATTATGCAGCTAACAGAAAACCCTTTTATGACTCAGTATAATCTCAAAAAAAAAATTAACAATCAAGAAACACACTGTGTATCTGTGAGCAGACAATTAGGTAATCAATAATGGTGGTAAGTGTCTGTTTGGAACTGTCCTTACAGTTGACTCCCGTGCCTGATTCAGCCTGCTGTATGCTGCACAGAATAGTAACCATCAACAGTCAATAATGCGCATTATTAATTGCAATAGTTGATTGTGAAGAACTTCTGTGAATTTATTCGTATCAGTTATTTTTTAAATAAATTAATTATTATACCTGTATGCTATGGTTCTTTTATTTATATTTTAAAGACTCTTTATAATTAGAACTGGAGCATGGCAGGAGTTTTTTGAAAGACAAAAAGTGGAAAATTATTGTAGCTCTCAAGATATGCGAAAACATGACTTTTTATCACAAAAGATAAAATAAAAAAGGAATTGCTTTATATTTAAAAAATATGTTGAGAAACAAATACTATAACTTGTAAAGAATCATTTGACAGTCCATTCAGAATTTGAAGAGAAATATCCAAAAAATCTAAATTCAGAGAGGAAAACTAAACTAAAAAAAGTTGTGTTTCTTGTGAACAGAATACACTTTTTGCAGCAATGAACAAAAATAAGTTTACCATTAAAGCAGCTTGTAACTGAAATTCTGGTACAAAAAATAAAGCCATGTTGTAATGTAAAATTTGTAAAAGAATTTGTTGTCTCAATATGCAAGGCATAGTTTTCAATTTTTCCAAATAGTAAGCAAATAATTGATGAAGTTATAAAACTTCTATCTCATTCAGTTTGTTTGAGACAATCACAAGTACACAGGTAAACAATCTGCTCAATCTTTTTTATGATTTACAGCAAAATAAGCATTTTTTAGTCTTGCAATTTAGACTCAACAGAGGTAACATCTATTTTATAACTGCTCCTATTTGTAAGATCTGTAATAAGAAATTAAAGAAACGTTTCTAGTCATGGTTCTCATGATTGGACAAACATGTGATGTTGATTACCTTTAGACAATATTACAACACAACATTGACTTAAAGAAGCTTTTTTTTGTGTGTGTACAGAAGATGGTTGCTCGTCAGTGGCTGGACAAATTGTAGGCTTTATAAATTTGTTGAGAAACTTTTTAAAAATAATAACTTATACTAACTTTTCACTGCATTATTTACAAAGAGGGCCTTGCAATTAAACAAATAAGGAGACAATTTCAAATTAATGAAAACAGTTATCAGAATTGTAATTGTTATTATATTGAATGAACTAAATTACATAATAAGGGATAAGGAGATAAGGGTTTTTGAAGGATTTATATCTCGATATGGTGTGATTTACCATACAGAGCAAGATGGTTAAGTAAGGGAAACGTTTTAGAAAGGTTTTTCAATTTTTGACATGAAATGCTCTATGTCTGACTAAAAGAAAAAAAGAATTTTCTGTAGCCTATTAATTTAATTTGTAGCTAAAAGCTGCATTCCTTGCCGATATAAATGGATTGTAAATGCTGCATTACTAGATTGCAAGAAGACTACAAGATAATCACCAAAATGATGAGTATAGTGTTTTCACAGAAAGAAAAATTTAATATAAATATCAAAGAACTTTCACAGAATGATTTTCCTAGTTTCTACTTAAAATGTTTTTTGATGAAAATTCAGATGAAAAAATGAAGTATCTACCTTAAATGACATGAAGCTGTTGTCATATCTAAAGGGCCAGATGTAGTAATTTCAAAAATATCATGACCCATTTGAATTTGAAGCAAGGCATTTGAAAAATGAGTTGATTGATCTTCAGCAAGGTACAGAAGTGAAAAGAGTTTGATGACAAAGTCAAAGAAAAAGCTTTCCCTGATTTTTGGTCTTTAAATTGAAAAAGACAGATATTCTAACTTAAGTGAATGTGCACGGAAAATATTAAGCATCTTTGCATCCACATATGATTGTAAATCGACACTCAGAAAGTTGAAATTCTTAATAATAAATAAAGATCTAGAATTTAAGTATTGCATTTGCTTCAGAGCCTACTAATGTAGATGCAGTATTACAAAACTGTGGAAGACTTCAGCCTTCAACATCAGAGTCAAGATTGAGACCTTTATAACATTACATATGACTAAGAATGTTACATGGAAATTTTTCCTAAAATGATGTCAAATGTTTTTGTTGCAAATATCCAGTGTATTAAGTCATAAAAAACCATAAGATGTTAGCTTTCCTGACAAAATGCTTTGAACATAAAATAATTTTAAAAAATGTTATTTTAATTCTACATTGGAGCGTCAAATTCCTGAAAATAAAACTAATTGAAAATCTTTATGCAAATAAATCAATGTTTAAAAAATAGCTAAAATGTACTATAGAAAAAGAAACTTACAGGTTACAAAGCACCAAACATAATTTTTTTTAAATCCTCAGTTGTTTATATAACATATGCTGTCCTTACAGAAACCTGGTATCAAGTTGGCTCCTGAAGAAATCCTAGTGAGGATCCCTGCTCTATACGGTTCAGTAATAGAAGACTACCAGAAGTAAAGGAACAATAAATCTTGTCTGCCCAATAAGCTGTGAACTCTTTCAAAACTGCTTGTTTGAAATTGAGATGTTCCATATAATACAATTTTCTTCCATACCAACCTCTCCAAATATTTTGAAACTTTTTTTTGTAAAAATTAATATTAGAATTATAATTTTTATTTTTATGCATTTTCTGCTTGTTATATGATCCTTTTTTCATATTTATTATCATTTTGGATATTTCATTATTTTTAAATAAACCTTGCTACATCATTCTATGATACCATTGTAAACCATTTAATGTATATTTGTATCCTGAACATTAGGTGAAGCATTAAAATTTTATTTCTATATTCCAAATGATGCATTTTTTTGTTATAGATCTTGGCGTATAATAGAGCTAATCGTGCTGTAGCAATTCTATGTAACCATCAAAGATCAATACCAAAGTCACATGAAACGTCGATGGGGAAGTTGAAAGAGAAAATTTCTGCCAAAAGAGATCAAATTAAAGAAACAGAACGTCATTACAAAGATGTTAAACGTGAAGCAAAGAATGGTTCTGCTAAAGGAAAAATGTAAGAAAAAAATTATTTTAAAAAAATGATTGTTTTACAAAGTCTTTACTAAACAATTTTTTTGAAAAAAAAAATTCTTTATTTTATAGAGATCAATTTGAAATCAAATTCTTACTCCTCCCCTCCTATAAAATTGTCTAAAAGTTAATCTGGTAAAGGCAGTTAAAGTTTAATAGTTGATCTTGTTTGGTATTTAGCTAACCAATCCTGAGTAAGTGTCATTAATTTAGAACAAATTATCTAAGTACATTACACTACACATTAATCATTCAGTCTTAATTAAAATTGTTTTTTTTTTTTTTTTTAATTTGTGTATGTCTACAAAGTTATGAAATAGCTAATAAGTGCCATTTCATTTATTGATAATAATGTTAATAACTGCTCACCTAAACTAGTTTAATGTTAATTTTCCTGTAGAAACATCTAGTGTTAATTTCCAATTTTTGTAAAAAGGAATTATCTAGAATTTTCCATTAATTTAATTTTTTTTATTGGAGAATTATACTATCAAAAATATTGCGTGGAGATTGGGGCTACATATGTTTTAAAATGGTTTTTTAAATGTTAATTTTGAAGTCTTTTTTGTCATTTCCTCTTCATTATCATGATACAATCAAGGTTGCCAAGGCATATTGCACTTGTAGAAGGTTCTGCAATCTTATATAAAAAAAAAAAACTCACTTTAACCACATATCTCTTGGCTTCCTTCCTAGCACTTCAACCTCATACAGTCATTGTGACTTTATTGGACATGGTTGTTCACCCTCTAAAATAATTATAATACTGTGCATCCTTCCTTCATTCTCTTGCTTGTAATTTGATCCTTTACTTTTGTTTTTATCTTTTAATGATTTGACTTTCATTATTTCTGCTCTTTCATTCCTTATCCTGTCATTAATTCCCATACTAACCATTAAATGTATCATTTTATTAGTCTGCATTTTGCTAGTAACTATTTTAATCAAAAATATAATATTTGGTACTTAAATATACTTAATAATATGAGTAATACTACTATGTAAAAGTGTATATTTGTATTTGTAGAAAAATTAAACACAGAAATTTAATTTTTTAATTGTTTACATGATTGTAAATTTAAATTTTACAGGGCTGTTGATAAAGTAAAGAAACAATTAGAGCGGTTACGTGAGCAGTTGACCAAGTTAGAAGTCCAGGAAACTGATAGGGAAGAAAATAAGACTATTGCACTTGGAACATCAAAGTTAAATTATCTGGATCCTAGAATATCCGTTGCATGGTAGGTATTATTTTTTTTTATTTTTTACATATATTTGATTAATAAATTGTTATTCTTGTATTTATTTTAGTTCTTGTTGCTACATGTGATATTTTATATCCGAGACGGTCTTCCTTATAATACAATTATTTGAAATCTGTCACTTATTTAAATTACAGTATGTGTGAATTAATTACCTGATTTCCAAGATATATTTCATAATAAAAATGTGTTAACAATTACAATTCAAGTTATGTACTATTCAAAAATGTTTAAAATTTTACTTAATAGTCTTTAAATGATTTGTGTGTCCATCAATATAGATAACATTCAGACGATAAAACTGAATTCTTCCACAACTTATTGCTGACAGTCTCTTTTTATCAAAGTTATTGTAGCCGAGATCCTAGTTTTCAGTTATTCAAATCAACAGCAATCGTGGCTCATAAACACTTTGTTTCACAATCCCTACAAGAAAAAAATCTCAAGATCCTCAGATCCTGAGGAGTCAAGAGTGTAGTAAGTCTTGGGCTCCTGTACATAATATCCAGGGCTGAGTCAGTGTTTATTTAGAGAGTCATGAACTTAGTTGTGCCAATGTGGTTGGGCCTCAGCTTGCTAAAAAATGAGTGCTTCAAAGTCTTCATTTAGTTGTGAAAAAGCCAGTACTGCAGCATCTCACAATAAGAATGCCCTTTTGGTGAATTTTGTTCTTGCTGTAAACTCTTGTACAGATTTAAAGTCCCCGTTTATGTATATTGTGACTTGAAACTTTACCATTTAAATTACATTTGCTTCATTACTAAAATTTAACCACAGTAATAACCTATCACCTTTTATATAAACTAAGAGCATATTGCAAATATCTTTGTTTTCTTTTATTATTTATATGAAGAGCTTGTACCATTTGTAATCAATATGGCCTGAAATTCTTGCATTGTCTTTAACATATGCCAAAATCTCATACTGCAAGTTCTCATTTAGCATGTTGAGTGGACTTTATTGGGCTTAGCTGAAAATCTTCCTAAATTCATTGTGTGTTGTTACCGAAGTGCATGGTTGCTCCAATCAGGCATTAGAGAAAGAATCCAAACTTTTCCTATTACATAAATATCCTGATTCTTAAAAATTGTTCATACCAGCGAATATTCTTAGCAATCCTGAAATTCATGCTAAATTATAAAATACAGAACACCTGTTGCATAGATGCAATATTCTATATGACTGAGGTTAGCATTCGTTTTAGTGGCTAGTATTACAATCTTGTGGCTGGAATTTGAAACTCCTAGGATATGCACGTTCAAATGGTGCATATTCATTCATTGACCAACCATGGTTGCACAGGTGTCTGGTTTTGAAATCAGGTCATTGTTTTTCATAAATATTAATCCTTCAAGATTGATCACATTCAGATCTCATTTTCATGGTTGCTTACTTGGTATTTACAAAGTTCAACAAAAAATGTAGTCAAAAGTTTATTTTACTCATTTTTATTTATATTTAATTTGTTTTTAAATTATTTTATTATATTGTTTGAAAAACTAAATAATATTTTATATCAACAGAATGATGTTTAAGGGATAGGAAATAAAACCTCATATTTATAAATGATTATATATGTAGAAAAATTAATTTAAATATAATTTGTTTTTAGGTGCAAAAAATTTGGTGTTCCAATTGAAAAGATCTACAATAAGACTCAAAGAGACAAGTTCCGATGGGCTATAGATATGGCTGGTCCAGATTATGTTTTTTAATTATGCATATTTTTAGCACAGAGTGAGTTCATAAGTTGTATTGAGTGTACAGTGAAACATGAAAAATGCTTTAAAACAAGTGTTATTCTGATAAAAACTTTATATTTTAATATGAAATTAATTAGTTCTATAATGGTACTTAAAGAAAAGGTGTAATATTTACAGTATTGTGATAATGCAGTTCATTTAAAAGTCACATTTTTATAAAGTAATTTGTTCCTGTATTGTTTAGTCTTTATGTTGTAGAATATCATTTCTTTTTAATCTTTTGTTATTAAATTTATTATGTATTATGTTGTTGTTGTAAGTAGCGTGATGATATTTTAATAATAAAAAAAAAATTGTAATACTTCCAGTGATATTTATTTGAGTCTGAGAGTCATTTTGTTAACACATTCTTTCCTGTTTTACTGGCTAGAATTTGTGTCTACAATTCTTGTGGCTTAGAATTTAAATTTATTGATTTAATTATTATATTTCTATAACTAGAAATTACATTCGTAAAATTGCTGAAGTCGGGTTATATATACCAAAGTTTTGACTGTTTATGTGACCATTTAAATGTTTGTTATTAATTAAATAAAACTGAATTAATTAAAAGTTAATCTTTTTGTGTTACATTCATTATTTATCAATATTAGCCCCCGCTGTTAATGACCATCATGTGGTTTACAGTTTAGCTGTTGTGTTCCTCATTTTTGTTAACCAGCTGAAAACTTATCAGACAGCCAGTAGATCACTCATATGTAAGAGAATGTGTTAAAAAAAAAATTAATCTCCAGGCAAATGAAATATTTTTATTTAAATTTTATTGTTAGCTAAGTTTTTATTATAACTGTGTTCACTCACTCTGTGCTTTTTTGTAGATAAGGTTCAATATTGACATGTATGTAGAGTGTGGAGCTTAACATATTGTTTAAAGTTGTATGTGAAAGAAAAAGATACATGTAAGTCTTTCCAGTTTTTTTTAGGTAGGAAATGAACCTTGAGAAATTTTATTTGTGCTCTTGGACTGTTAGGTTAATATTGATAATTAATTTAGAACAATTTATTTATTTATTGTACGTGTCTACTTTTGCAGAGTTATCATTGTGTAATTTTAAAAGATTTTTCCATTTTTTACTGCAGTTTTTTCCACTATGTATAGTTCATGTGACTTTATTTTATTTGTGATCTGAAGGTGTTATTAAAGTACTTTTATACCAGTTAGACTGGTAAACCTTATATACATACATATATATATTATATCAAACATATATATATATATATATTCATATATGAAATCATATTTTTATTAACCAGCACTAGCTGTTATAATTATTTTTAATTAGAAAGAAACATGTTTTTTTTTAGGAAATGCAGTTTTGTGCATTATTACAGTCTTATTTTCAATAGAGTGGTTTTAATGTTTTAATTTTCCACTCACGTTTATTTATTCCTAGTGAATTGCTTATCTATAAGTTTAGATTTGATTATTGTGAAAGATATTTTAATATATAATAGACTAGTTAATTTTTTTGTAGTTAGGAAATTTATGTTTTACGTCAGGTTTTAAATATTTAAAAGTAAATATACAGACTATGATTTTTATTTATTTTTCAATGGTAATTATCAACAAAGTTTGTAATGATATTCTAGTGAGAATATTTTATAAGCGCACGAGTGTTTGATTAGTAAAAGTTAATTGTAAATTAAATCTATTTGTTAGATTATAATATTAAATAAAAAAATAATAGTAAAAGATTCATATATTTATAATATTCTGTAATTTTAAGTTGAAAGTATTTTTTATAAGTAAATTAAATTTTAAATAATGAGTTTTTGTGTGAAGACGAATAGGATTAACATGTACGTACATATATGTAGTGCTCACTATTGTAATTTATTTATGATAAAATCTTATGTACAGTCATTGTACCATACATCTATTTATGTGAAGGCCTTTGAAGACAGTGGAAATCTTTAATTGCCTTTGAAGACAGTGGAAAGAAGTTTCTGTTCATCAAAGTATTAATTATGTACACTCCATGATTCGTCACATTTCCAGAATAAAGTATGAAAAATAAATTGTTTTATTACTGTTATTTCCCTTTATACTTTGTAAGAACTGATGTAATTTATCTGTTACATTAGCATTTTACATTCAGAACAATATTTTGAATCACATGTGTATGAAGAGTTTCCCAGTTCAAGAAATAGAAGAGAAAAAAAGATAAGGGTAATGGTAAAGAAGGCAATGATTGTGGGTTAATTGTGGTATCAGATTTGCGTGTGCACACATACACACACGTAAAACTTGTATTTTTGAAATTAATTAGTTTGAAGAAAGAATAAACAAGCAAAGCAGTTGCTTAAAGTTCATCTGAACATACCTCCTACATTATTTCTTTTATTTGTTCTCCCTTTTCTTTCCTGTTGAGGCTAAGTTCATTTATAAAATTTGAAAGGAAAAGTTTTTTGTCTTGATTTTATAAATGTGTATATATATATA
>JAAAKQ030071104.1:0-15430 GCA_010016005.3 Zanna intricata | reverse complement strand
TTAACAACATATGAAAAAATAGTTCGATGAAACAGGATTAAAACAAATATTACTTTACACTTCTTCAAATAATAACCAAATCTGAACAGGATATATTTATTTTCTGAAATAATAGTTATATAAATTATTGAAATGCGACGGCCTGAACGGATTAACTCCGGGTCTGATGGCTGGTCTGATCGCCTTCGATGTTGAACCCAGACTAAAGAAAAGGTCTATAAAACAAAGGAGCGAGCACACGCTAAGACGCGCGCAAACCCGCAAGAGCACCTACAAAGAAACCGAGACCTAGGATAGGAAAAAGAATTACGTTACCGGCTGCAGAATCGCAAAATAAAATTGATAAACAAAGTGATTAACATTCCAAAGCAGTTAGTCATACATCCAGTTGAACTGGCAATAAGACATAAGAAAACAATCAAAAATTAAATTAATGAATCAAACTTAACACAAATCTGTTAACACTTAGTAAAAATTCCGGAGGTAAACTAGTCCCCTGTTAGGATCTCCGGGTGAGGATTACTAAGAAAGGGGTCGCCAGAAAATTAAAAAATAACATTCTACGAGTCGGTGCGTGGAATGTTAGAAGTCTAAAAAAGGTTGGTAGGGTAGAAAATTTAAAGAGGAAACTGGATAGGTTAAACTTAGATTTAATAGGAATTAGTGAGTTTCAATGGGAAGAGGAAAATGACTTTTTATCAGGTAATTTTAGAATAATTAACTCAGCAGCAAAATAAGGACAGACAGGAGTAGGTTTCATAATGAACAAGAAGATAGGGATGAAAGTAGAGTATTTCAAACAGCTAAGCGATTGTATTTAAGATAAAATCAAAACCTAAGTCAATAATTGTTAATGTGTATATGCCTATAACTGCCCATGATGATGATGAGGTGGAGTGTGTATACGAAGAAATTGATGAAGCAATTAACATGTAAAAGGGGATGAAAATTTAATAATATTTATTTAATAATTAGAATGCAAGCATCGGAAAAGGCAAGGAAGGAAATATTGTGGGTGAATATGGGCTGGGCAAAAGGAATGAAAGAAGCAACCGACTTATTGAGTTTTCACAAAATATAATTTAGTAATTGCCAACACCCATTTTAAAAATCATAATAGAAGAATATACACATGGAAAAACCTTGTGATTCTGCAAGGTATCAGATAGATTACCTCATAGTTAAACAAACATTTAGAAATCAACTCCTCGATTGCAAAGCATATTCTGGAGCAGACATTAATAGCTACCATAATTTAGTGATAATGAAATTGGGGTTTAAAAACCTGAAGAAAAGGCGTCAGATGTATCATTGGAATTTAGAGAAACTTGAGAAAGAGGATGTAAAACAGAATTTTGAGGAGGACATCATAAAAGGTCTGAGTAAAAACGATAAGGTTGAAAATATAGAAGAAGAAGAAAGGGATAATGTTAAAAAGGAAATTCTTAAATCAGCAGAAGCGAACTTAGGCAGAACAAAGACAACTGGTAGAAAACCTTGGATATCAGAGGATATATATCAGCTGATGGATGAATGTAGAAAGTATAAGAATGCTAGTGATGAGAAGGTAAATGGAACTATCGACAGATACGAAATATAATAAACAGGAAGTGCAAATTAGCGAAAGAAGAATGGATTAAAGAAAAATGTTCAGAAGCAGAAAGAGAAATGATCATTGGTAAAATAGATGGAGCATACCGGAAAGTAAAGAAGAATTTTATGGTTCATAAATTAACAGCCGATAATGTGTTAAATAAAGATGGTATACCGATTTATAATACGAAAGAGCAAAGGTCAGTATATGGGTGGAATATACTGAAGAATTATACAAAGGAAATGAATTAAAAACTGGTGTTATCAAGGAAGAAGAGGAAGTCAAAGAGAATGAAAAGGGAGATATAATACTAAGATCTGAATTTAATAGTGTGTTAAAAGATCTGAATAGCAGAAAGGCTCCTGGGATAGACAGGATACCAGCAGAATTACTGCACAGTGCAGGTGAAGAAGCGATAAGATAGATTACACAAACTAGTGTGAAATATTTATGAAAAGGGGAAGTTCCGTCAGACTTCAAAAAGAGTGTTATTGTCATGATTCCAAAGAAAGCTGGAGCAGATAAGTGTGAAGAATACAGAACAATTAGCTTAAAATGCAATTAGCTCATGCATCAAAAATATTAACTAGAATTCTGTACAGAAGAATTGAGAGGAGAGTTAGGTGAAGACAATGTTAGGAAGAAATATTAGGTGAAGACAAATTTGGTTTCAGGAAAACTATAGGAACAAGAGAAACAATTTTAGCACTCAGAATAATATAGAAGTAAGATTAAAGAGAAACAAACCGACATACATGGGCATTTATAGATTTAGAAAAGGCATTTGATAATGTAGACTGGAATAAAATGTTCAGAATTCTAAAAATTTAAGATAGAGATAGAAGAACAATTGCTAACATTTACAGGAATCAAACTGCAACAGTAATAATCAAAGAACATACAAAAGAAGCAGTAATAAAAAAAGCGAGTCCGATACTTTTTTATTTTTACATATAACTCTTTACATAGAACTAGCAGTTAATGAAATTAAAGAACAATTTAGAACTGGAGTAACAGTGCAAGGTGAAAAGATGCTACGGTTTGCTGACAATATAGTAATTCTAGCAGAGAGTAAAAAAGATTTAAGAGATACTTTGAATGGTATGGAGGAAGTCCTACGCAACAATTACCACATGAAAATAAACAAGAATAAAACGAAAGTAATGAAATGTAGTAGAAATAATGTAGATGGATCACTGAATATAAAAGTAGGAAGAGAAAAGATTACTGAGGTAGAAGAATTTTGTTACTTGGGATGTAGAATTACTAAGGATGGATGAAACAGGAGCGATTTAAAATGCAGAATAGCACAGGCGAAACGAGCTTTCTGTCAGAAATATAATTTGCTTACATCAAAAACTAATTTTTAAGGTCAGGAAAACCTTTATGAAAGTATATATTTGGAATGTAGCTTTATATGGATGTGAAACTTGAATGATCGGAGTACCTAGGAAGAAAAGATTAGAAGCTTTTTAAATGTGGTGTTAAGGAAAATGTTAAAAATCAGATCGTGGATAAAGTGACAAATGAAGAGGTGTTGCAACAGATGAAAAAAGAAGCATTTGGAAAAATATAGTTGAAAGAAGAGACAGACTTATAGGCCACATACTAAGGCATCCTGGAATAGTTGCTTTGATATTGGGGGGATCAGGTAGATAGGAAAAATTGTGTAGGCAGGCAACGGTTTGAATATGTAAAACAAATATGTAGGATGTAGGAAGTATATCGAAATGAAATGACTGGCACTAGATAGGGAATCTTGAAGAGCTGCATCAAACCAGTCAAATGACTGAAGACAAAAAAAATTATTTTTTTAATTCATGATGTTGATTTCAGTAAAAAAATTTATTAATATTTTATTTACAAGAAAGGAATAAAGACAGCATTAATATTTTTAATATTACTCGTATATTTCAAAATAAAATGTTTTTTTTTTTCATGCAAGTTAAAATTTTTAATATTTATAAAATCATGTTATTAAAACTCCTTAAATCATAATAATACATGATAATTTCTTTAAAAATGAAGTTTGACTTAGATAATTTAGACAATTTAGTGTATTTATGTACAAAGCATAGTATATACATGTAATTTTACCATTGTATCGTGAGTATATATGTAATATTTTCATATAAAAGGCATTTTGTATTATTAATTGATAAAAAAGAAAAAATTATTTATAGAATAATAATAATTTCAGGCCTTTTATGAATATACTTACTAATCATCAAGACCCAGGGGGTAAAAACAATTCAAAATTCTGAGAAAATTATAATTTATTTGAGTATCATTTTCTGCTCTTTCTAGCCCTGTCATGCTTAACATGTTTTCTGCCCTAAAAAAGATAGAAAATAACTATTCAATTATGAAATAATCAATTACAATTATATAATAATAATTATGATAACTGTAGAGAAAATATGAAATATTGTAAAAAAAAAAAATCCAAAGAAAATCATTAATTCAATTTTTTTATTGTAAAGAGAATCACAAAAAATGAAAATTCAGGACATTTCATTAGCTTTAGTAAAGAACTGGTAACATTTCTTTTTTTGGAGGGACTCCAAATTACTTTCTTATTATTTCCTTTTTCTGGTCTAGTTTACTGCGTTACTACTTGTTTTGTTGTCAATTCTTAAGCTTTATTTTAAATTACAACTAATAAAAGACTGACTAATTATAATTGATAACAAACTTACAATTATCATTACTAGTTGGGATTAACATATAGCTTTCAGATTTCATTTAAATCCAATAAAGAATGTTTATTATTTTTTTCATTTCATTGGATAATGACTGAAATTCTCAATTATTTCTATTTAGTAACTATTATTTGAACAAAAAATACAACTTACCAACAGCTTTATCTACTTTCATGATATGTTCCTCTCAGTGTTTCAGGTGGAACAAGTTTTTGTAAATCTGATACCTAGGAATAATAAAAAATGTCATTGATTAATCAATATTCTTACGAGTAGTATTTTAAGTTACTAAGCATCATATAAAAACCTAAGTACAAACAATCACTATTCATTGCCCTAACATTTCTGAAAAAAAAAAATAGCACAAAAGTGAGTGATTGCAAAACCTGACAATTAATTCATTATATTCTAAAAATTTCCAGATGTCTTGCAAACTTTGTTGATTCAGGACTGTCACTTTATAGTGAATGTACATGTTGTTTGATCACTAGATTACTGGATCTTAATTAACAGAATGGTGACTGGAAGAAAATCATGAAACCATTATTGTTAAAATATATCTGTTCTGACTTGAACTGTATATCTTCTGCATGGGAAGGTGAACACTAATCTTCTGTGTCACCTGGTTGCACAGTTCTGATTAGTACGATCGCAGAATTTAAAAAGGCAAAATTTTTAATAAGTGATAAAATAATCAATGGCTTGGCCACCACATGTCCTATGAGCTTCCATTAATTTTGGGAGAGAAAGGGGTCCAAAAATTGGTTTTTACACAGTAAATCTTCATACCAAAATTTAAACAAATTACACTGATGTACATTTAATAAAGTATTTGAAAAGTCTCTAGGATATTTTTTAATAAAATTACTTGATACTTATTACAACTCCGACTTAAATGATAAAAGCAACTTATCTACTATAATGAAAATTTAATTATTCATTTCATTTTCTAAGTGTCTTTTTCATTAATTACTCATTAATACCAATAGTTACACAAAATGCAACATTGAACCTTTCATATGTCCCTTTCATCGGTTCTTATTGTGTTTGTAGACAAAGAATAAATTACTTTTGTTAGTACTTCAAAATAAGAGTGATTCTATGAAAACCAATCATGATTACTTGATATTTCTTATCAATTCAACTAAAAATAGACAAACCTGAATACAGCTCATACTCAGATCAAACAATTTTTACTCAATTGAAAAGCAGAGGAATTCAGTATTTTTTTGGTACCAAGTATAGAGATTGTAACTTTTGAGAAATGTAATACACAGAAATTACTGATACATTAACTCATCCATTTAAATATCTACTCATTATTAAACTTAGTCACACAATATCTAGTACCTTATCAACAAAATGGAATAATTATTTTCTTGGTTTGCTTCAATTCCAAACATAGTCTTCATGAAGAATAAATAAAATGTTATAAGATCAACAATTTTAATCTTGCTTTCAAATTTTGGAGAGAACAATGTACATTGTCTTCAGAAAATTTCCTTGGATGTCATGATTTATAATATAAAAGCAGATATGATATGTGGAGGATAATTTGGGAAAGGGCTTTAATATAACTGCAACAGAACATATATATAGATCAGCTGGAAGGTCACTATACCCCTAAAGGTAACAAAAAATATGAGTTAGGGAATATGTATTTAAAACATAGGATATTTTGGTTGAGTCAGTTGGCGAAAATTTTTTATGTCACACACTTCGAGTAAAAGACAGTTGTGCTAAAATGGTTGACACAAATAGTTAAGTGTAGAGAAGCAGTTACTGACAAGTGTATGGATTTATGAATGACAACGTATGAATAAAAAAATGAAGCTAATTAGCGATCTGTTTTGGCAATGCTTTAATAAGCTGCCACCACGAAAAGCAACAATGTTGGCTTGGGAAAAATATGTGTTTGAATTAGGCGGTATTAAAGAAGGCCATGGAATGGATGAAAGTTAATGGGGTTAGAAATGTGCTGTTGCTCAGTTTCCATAGAACAATGAAATCAAACTCATAAGAAGTCAATTGAACTTACATTTTGCAGATGACAATTCAAAACCATATGAAAAAGGTCTTGGAAGTTAGGCCATTTCATTTGATGTTCATCAATGAACTATCAGATGCAGACATGGAACATCACCCTGCATCCTGCCAGGCTTTATTAGAAAGATTCCTCACTGCAGTACATCGTGGAAAGTTGCTTTTTACTGACAAATGTACAATCCATCACAGTTTACCAGAAATGTAATAGTGAAATGAAGTGTAATGAAAGAAAATCCTTATTACATGACACAGTTGGAAAGAAATCCATTATACGTTGTAATATGGGCCGGAATGACAGTTTGTCATTTGTTTGGTCCTTATTTTTTTTATGGGCCAGTGAATGCACAAAATTATTTAGAGATGTTGGATGCATGGTTAATGCCACAGCTTCAAGAGAAGGATATCATGATATGAGTATGGTCAAATATGGTTGCAGCAGGATGAAGCATCTGAACATCTTGCTCTATAAATCTGCATGTTTCTGAATGAAAAATTTCAGAACATTAAATTGGCCATTGTACTCCGGCATCACCAGCTTAAGATACCTTGGCCACCACGAAGTCCTGATCTCACCACACCAGAAAATTTATTATAGGGAATTATCAATATTGCTACACCACAAATGAAGAATTGTGTAATGATATGAAGGACACCTTCCGTAACATAATAAGAAATGCTCCATCACATGTCGCAGAGAGTGTGGCAACATACAGAAATGTGTGTGCAACATGAGGATGAGCACACAGACCACTAAACAGGACAGATTGGACCATTAAAATTAATACTATGTATTATGTATTAAGTGGGTAAATAAAGTAATTCATTGTTATATTGCATCTTTCATTTATAACTCATTACAAATATTTAGTTATAACTTTAGGGTGTGTGGTGACTTCCCAGTCACTATGTAATATCATATAAATTATCTTATGGTTATTTGTTATATTTGGCAAAATTCCATTATTATCTATAATCATTTTTTTGAATTTTTACTATTAGGAGTAAATTGTTTAAGCTTATAAAATTTGTTATGTAGATAAAAAGTGAGTCTCATTCACTTCAGGAAAAATATAGTACAGGTTTTTTCAGTGATATGAAGGAAAAATCAATGAATAAACAAAACATAAATTAAAAATGAAAGATAATTGGCACGAGTAAGATTAAAAAAAGTTACAATGAAAGGACTAAAAAAATTTTTGATGACATAATTAAAAAATAAATACAGAAACAATGATCAGTTAAAGATATTACGGTCTTAAAAAATTATAAATAGATTGTAAACTAATTTTTTTTTTAACAAGGAGAGATATACTCGTACCTCTAAAATTGGAATAAATACTACCATTACCTATTTTCAAACAGATAATGAGGAAATAAATCTAACTTGGTAGAAATGTTTGACAAGTTTAATTTCATACAGTCTGCTTCTCCTGTAGAGCAGTCAGAATAAATGCATGCATCCTCTCAGCAATATTTCTGGGATATATAAGGAAGCTTAAAAAACAACCAGCAACTTTTTTTTGGATTGATATTTTGCATATAATTTTAAAAGAGTATAAAATATATTGTTAATGCTTTTATTTTATTCTATTTATTTCAAACTTTTGGAAAAAGTATATTCCACTTTTTCTGATAGACATTCTGGTAAACTAATTTCCAAATAAGCAGGTTTATACGATAAATTTATATAATGTAAATACTAAGTAAAGAGCCTGAAAATTATATTTTATACATTTTCTTATTTCAATGACTATAAAACTAAAAAAACAATTCAAATGATATTTTTTAGTTAGGTATTTTGACATGAACTGATTAACATTGTCATAATGGTTTGTACTGCTTTGTTTGATTTGACTCAACTTTCTGGCCGTTTCATATCTTGTGGTTCTAAAGGTAAGCTGAAGGGATTCATATATGAGCATTGAAATTTATTTTTATGTTTTTGTGAATAACTGCAGCAAATAACAACTTAAAATCAGTTTTCACTTATTAATCAACTGAAAGGGTCTTCTTCAAAATATAAAATACATGAATGAGATTCAACAGAGAAAACAATTTTACTCCTAATATTGTTTTCTCTGCATCTGAATGTCACCATTATGTCATTAATAGGGCATCTTTACAGAGATGAAGCATGTAGAGTCACTGAATGAATTCAGACTTCATGAAGAACAAATGATTTAATCACTTCTATTCTGAAGAATTTTTTTCTTTATTGGCTATATAATTTAGAACTAATAAAACTAATTCTATTTATTTTACCAGTTGGAAAATTTAAGATGGTATTGCCCCAATTGATGATTTCAAAATCAGAAGACCTTATGAGAGAATATACTATGAAATTAAATTTTAGAAAAATAAAAGTAATGAGGAAAGCAGAGAAAAGAGACAATAAGCTAATTAATATCTAAACAAAAAATTTATAATTGAACAAGTAGACAGTAAAAGTAAGGCAGTATACTAAAAGAAGATTCCAAAGTAAAAATAAAAAACAATAGTAGCAACAGCTGAAGATGTAATTAATAGAAAGAAATAATTTAATGAAGTAAGACTTGAAGCATCTCAATAAGTAATATAGTTGGAATACACAAGAATTTCTGAATGATTGTAAAATAAAGATGCAAAGAAAAAGAGAAAAATGAATTAATCGGGAATGAATGAATGAATGTAAGTTAAATGTTACATTTTTGATAGGATAATTCAGAATATGGATAAGAACATGGCACAAAGAATCTATCATAATGCATATAGTACCATACAGTAGCGCATAGTAACTGGTAATAGTTATGCAATTACTATATATATGTAACTTATGTTAAAGGAGAATTTGGTTAATGACACAGATAACTGTGTCACTTCAACATGGCTTTTCATTCCATTAATGTAACACTACACTTATTAAAAATTTAAGTACTATTAATGATGTGAAAATTATTAAATAATAAAATTATTCAGTCAACTCCTATGCATTAAATGTAGTTTTCTAGTGAATCAATACCTGTTCATTAAGTGCTTTTTCTCTAATTGCAGCTCTCTCTAAAAGAATTTTGCACTTTGTTAACAGTCTTGCTTTTTGAACTAATTGTTCTTGAATCATCCCTAATAACAAAGAAATGTTGCCAGATTAACATCAGAATTTCACCGCCAAAAATTCAAACTATCTAATTTTTCTAGGATAGCTTATAAAATATTAATTACACTATTAATTAGCTTTTTAAAAAATAAAACAATTCAGCAATACAATTGTTTGTACAGCTGTTACTAAAGTTTACAAATAAAAAAAAAAAAATGATTCACTTATATGTTTCCTGACAGATACAGATTATTTCTATCCAATTTCAAATCACAGTGAATTAGTTTTCATTACGACTATTTTATTTTATAATATAATACATATATATAAAACATTATATATATATATATATATATATAATATGTAAATTAATCTTTTTAAGATTCATATTATTCCCCTGAACTGTTAAACTATATTTAAATTCTATTAATAAATCACCTATTACAGAATATTGAGGTAAGACATATCTTTACTAAATTTTTAATCAAACTGATCCCTGCATCATGATTGAAATAATTCCATCTTTATAGAAATTTAAAAATAAAAATACTAAACTAATGAAAATTGCTTATTAATTTAAACGAATACTGCTATCTGTTGCACTTTTATAAGACCGCCTCTCTCAAACACTGTCTGACAGTTTATTAAACTGAAACTTGTTTGTATTTATATATGAAATATTTTTCTTATTTTATTTTAAGTCATCTTTATTAATTTATAATTTTTCTTAACTTGTCTAAATATTAGAAATAGAATGTTTATTATTTATTAGATGGTCTTCCATATTAGATAAAACTAATTTAGTTTTTTGTAATTTCTATAATGTTCAAGAAAGCTAGTTTTAAAGGATCTATTTATTTTTCCTATATAATACACAATATATATATATATATATATATATTTATACATATATACATCACAATTATTTCATTTAATATTATAAATTCCACACAGATTGTTTGTTTTCTTATTATTTTCGTTTTTTAAATATTTTTTTTTATATGTTTATAGGCTTGTATATGCTGGTTTTGATATTTCTTTATTCTATTTTTTAGTAATGTTTTCAATGATAATATTAGTGTACAAATACTTGATGTATATTTTTTCTCTCTATTGTGCTTATATATTAGTTTTATAAGAAAGTTATTGAATAATTGTGTTTTGATAGTAGTTTTTATTTTTCTTAAATATTCTTAACTGAAGTATTATCATATCCATTTTTAACCAATTTATGTTGTTTATCTCATTATTTGACTTTTCTTTGTTATTATGTTAATTTAATGAGACAATGAGTGATTTGATTTTTTATGAATCTATAAACTGTTTCAATTTGGTTGTTCTTGTTTATTCCAAAATTGACATCTAAATAATTTAATATTCTATTATTATCAATTTCAAAAGTGAATTTTTAATTTTCATTGTAAGATTTCAATTTGATTAATACTATTAGATGTTCATTGTTTATTACTGGGTTATGTAAAATGAGAATATCATCAACATGCCATGTCCATATTATAACTTTACGTGTATGAGTGAATGAGTGAAACTAATTTACTTTTAAAATCCTGTAAATATATTTCTGATAGTGGGAATCCCATAGGTGAAGTATTTTTTTATGTATGATATTTGTTATTAAATTCAAAATAGTTTTGTTGATGTATATTTCTTATAATCGTGATGATACCTTTAATCAATTTTGGATCTTCTTGGTTTTCAATCTAACTTTTTTATTATTTTTGCAATATGATCTATTGGTATGCTTATGATATATGTTAGTTGTGTATAACCATCCTAAGTGTCACTAACCATCCTAGTGTCTATTTAAATTTAAGCTATTTAATTTATTTTTCAATTCATAACCATTTTTTATCCTAAATTAGGTACATTCATTTTATTCCTTAAAATTTTATCGATTATTATGGTTACAGTATAAAAGGGACAGATTCAAAATTGATTAAAGGTTGCATTGGGTTGTTTAATTTATGAATTTTTTAGAGAATAAAAAATGAACATTCTATTTCTGATGTTAACACAAATTAAGAATTAATAAAGATGACATAAAATAAAATATGTTAGAAAAATACTACATATATAAATAAATACAGACAAAAATTCAATTTGATAAACAAAGTGTTTGTGGGAGACTGTCTTACAACAACTGTAACAGACAGCAGCATTCGTTTAAATTAATACCCAAGTTTCATTACTTAAGAAAAGAATTTTTATTTTTAAACTTTATTATGCAACAATGAAATTATTTCAATCATGACTGAGGACACAGGATCCGCAAAAGTATTACCATGAAAAATTAAAATAAGATATCCTCACCTCAATATTCTGAACTAAGTGGTTTAGTTAATAGAATTTAAATTTATATGGGAATATATATTTATCGTAACTCTGGTCAATATCCTTTGCAAGATAGTATAGCACTTTTTTGAATAATGATTACAATTTCAAAATTTGTTCAATCATGAGTAAATTGGGTATTACAAGGTACTTCACTAAAGTTTATAGACTTTGCAAAATCTACAATGTACATGAATTATCATTCTATGAATCGTTTGACTGGATTAATGTTTTCTGTTTTTTAATAAATTTTTAACCTTAATACAATTACTGCAACCTGCATTCCCAGTATTTTATATAATCCATTATAAAATAGTTCTCTTCCTTTATTCAATTAAAATTTTTAATACTTAACACCTTAAAACTACGAGAGTCATTTGGAAAGTAAAGAACTTTTTTTTTATTTTTAAATTTTCTATTATAGCCAAACAAAACCTTTTTTACAACAAACCTGACACTTAAAATTATTTTTCTACGTAATCGCCGTTCAAATTTAAACACTTGTACCGTTTCACCAATTTTGCTATGCCTTCTGCATACTCAGTTGCCAACAAGTTGTATAACGACTCATTAACACCCTCTTTCAGTTCGTCATCACTTTCATAGCGGTTCCCGCCCAAAAAGTCCTTCAGTTTGGGAAACAGATCGAAATCACTCAGGACTGAGTATGGGCTATAGAGCGGTTGATCAAAAAGTTCCCATCAAAACTGTTGCAGCAAGTTCTTCATCAATGTAGCAGAATGTGGTCGTGCGTTATCGCGTAGAAGCATAATGTTACTAGACAACAATCTGGATACCTTTAAAAGTACTGAAATCTTGAAGCTTATGTGGTTTGGTGGGAGAAGTCTACATATAGCCTTAAACTAAAAATAGCCCTAAACCCAAAAAATTCTGTTTTCTAATTTGTGATTTTAAAAAACCATAACCTGAGGTTGAAGTAGATTTCAAGCAAAGACAAATCTCCTAATTATTTATAATACAATACAACAAGATTGATGACTGAATTTTGACAGTTTGTTTCTAACTGACTAGGAACTATAGTTTTATTTTACTAGTCAGTAAAATTGTGCTATATAATAAATACTCAAAAACTGTTGATGTCTAGTACATAACAATTTAGCTTAAATAGAAGATAACAGAATACTGAATTATAAAAATAGATATTTTGCAGTACATATTCTTTAATTACTGAAAATCAATAAAAATAAAATCATTTAGTCAAAATACAATTTTCATAAACATACTGACCAATTAAGAGCATTATCACTGACTGTTGAATGATAAAATACATAAAAAAATAAAGAAGTAGTTTTTAATGAAAAATTGATAGAAAAAGTGCAAAAGCAGATAAAATACAAATAAATTAGTTAAAATTACTAACGGCAGTTATTCTTCTCCTGTTGAAGTTGGGCTTCAAGAGAAGATACTTTGTCTAGTGCATCCATGTAACTTTCTTGTGCCTTCTGCAATTCTATTTGAAGTTTCTCAACATAGCTCTACAACAAAAAAAGGAAAACTTTATTTTGAAACTATCCTTACTAACTTATAATGTGTAAATCCACATTATTAAATATTATTCTAGTTGATTTTTTACATTCTCAGAGCTGTCACTCCAGAGATAGGGCAAACATTAAATATGCATATAACAAGATATTCAAAATCAGTCTAAAAGCAAATAAATTTTCACCATTAAATTGTGCCTGTTTCTTATTCAAGTTTCAGATATTTCTGAAAATGTGTGAATGTGATTTTCAGAAAACAAAATTTTAATAATTTTATCCCACTTTGACTTTAACTGATGTAACTGCTAAATTTTGCCAATGTTAATAATATAAATGAATCAACCTAACGAAACAATAAAATATTGTGCTTATCTTACATTTTGTGCTAATTATATTTACAGTTAAAATGAATTAAGCCAAACTCCCATCAAAACTTGTAAATAAAAGTTTATGTATTGAAACAACCGTCTCTGCCATTAGAGATTACATTTTCCCCCTGTATTCTGAAGCAGTGTTGGAGCTACAATTCTCATCAGTGTAGACTTGAGAATAAGCATAAGAATAAACAATTTTGGTAGAGGTAAAATAAACCTAATGATTTCAGAGAGTTTAGAATTTCAGTTTTCAACTTATCAACCTCCATAAACCTTATGAACTAAAACATTTCTTGAGGTGAAGGAAGATGTACAAATAATTTTAGATGGTCTGGGTTATAAGGGAACTGATAAAAAATTCCTCTCAGAATTAATTGCTGAATCTTGTTATCTAAGTATGAATGCTCACATAAGTTTTCAATAATCATTAATTGTTTATTCCAGTTCTATAAAATTCACCACAAGTAAACTTTTTGGCTGTAGAAGCTGGGGCTATATCTTCTGTTACTTTAGTTTACTTGAATATTTTTTACTTCTGAGAAGTTAAATGATGCATTGTAGAAAAACAACAAAGTTTAACATCAACTTAATGCACAATTATGGTTGAAAGGTATTTTAACTGAATGTTCTTAAGAAATCCTTCACCTCAAGAAATGAAAAGTTATTTGATTTTCGTATTTTTCATATTTACAAGTATAAAATTTATCATATTTTAAATGTTAAAAAAAAAAAAAGAAAAGAATAATGAAAAAGGAAGCAGTAATATCTGAACTAATGTTTTACTTAAGATATCTATATTAAATAGGTAAGAAATTATTTCAGTAAATGATTAATAAAGTTAACAATTTCATTTTACCTTATCTTTTAGATTATGAACTTGAGAGCCATGTAATTTCTTATTTTCTGTTTGTAATTTCTCAACCACTCGACGTAGCACTATGACAGCTCGTTCCAAATCAGCATAGCTGCGTTTTGATTTTTTACTTCCAGTATCCTACATTTCATAGAAAATTTAAATATATGAATAAATTCAGTTTGAATATAATGAATACTAAATATTTTTCACAGTTTTCTTTTATCAGATTCTACAAGTCAAAGTTTCTTTTAGAGAATAGAGTACAGTATAGACTTGTATGGTTTGATCAGATAATCAGAAATGATAAAAAAAATTATTTTTAGCAATTAAAATGATTTTTACTTATACCATATCTTTTGTTATATGTGCGAGATATTAATATCCTTTAAAGTAGGGTTCTTCTGAATACAGTGTCTACAATGGCCATTTTAAAAAGAATGTATCTATCAAGATCACTGAAAATTCTTAAACTATAGGAGAATTGTCTAAACAATGTATAAAATAAAAATATATTTAACTGTTTAATTATTTAAAAAATTAAGGATCTATTAGCTTGATATCAGATTAGTGAGACCATTTAGAGTAACCAAAGAGTTTGAGTAAAATGTGGAATCAAGTTATTAAAATCTAATTTAATTTAACCATAAATCAATTAATGATCTGTTTTCTCCTTACCCTAAATTCATTTTATAAATGTGAGAGGGTCTGCTAAAATGGTGTCTGTACAGTGGAACCAATCACACCACCAAATAACAGATAGATATACTAAGAGTTAATTCATGGTAGTTTTTTCAGAGTAACTTTACTTTTGAAATAGATTAAGGACCTGCTATCATGATATCATGCTAATAAAACCTCGATTTCTTTCGAAAATAAAGTTGCAGAGATAAAATAAATTATGTCATTCATGTACAGGGTTTGTATAATAAGTAAC
>JAAAKQ030071060.1:0-13568 GCA_010016005.3 Zanna intricata | reverse complement strand
ATGTTTTATTTATTTTTTGAAATATTTTTGTTTTTAGAGAGTGGAACCAGTGTCAAGTGTTTTACATCAAGTTGAAGGTTTAGCTCTTGTAATGCTGTGTAATTGTAGATTATGTCCACGTCGTCTTACTGTACATATACTGAGAGAGTTGAAAGTATTGTTAAAAACATTAGGTAATCATAATTTTAATTCACAAAAGTATGCATTTTGCCATGTAAAGTAATGGTTACTTACCTTAAGAAATTACTTTTCCCTTTCTCTTTTTAACTTTTATTACTGTTAATTGACTGTGAAAGGCCTTTGGAAAAAAGTTTCAATTAGTTTCTTATTTCATCATACTACTGAACAAAAATGTTTTGTAAAAAAAATGTTTTTGTGCATTTCTCAGTTGATAATGTTTTGATGTAAACAGGTTTTAAAGAGATATATTGATAGTGAATTGCTGTTGTGAGGTTTATTTATCTTTACTTTTATTCTCCTTTATTATGATTAATTTTTTCTAATACTGAATTACTTACTTGTTTTGTAATTGTTTCTCATTAATTTTTTCCCTCTCATTTTTTAAATTTATGTTGGATTATAATCTTTAATATTCCAATTATTCACTTTCTATCTGAATACAGTATCTAAAATTTGTGTAACTGCTTTATTCCATGCAGGGAACTGAAGGTGAGACTATTTTTATTTATATTAAAGTAGATTATTAATTATTAAAACATGAAATTGATATACTTAAAATAAATGTACTGATAATTTATTATTTTTAAAATAATTTTTCCAGCCTAATGGCCTCCCCCCCCCCCCTATGTGAATTGCAGTTTAGTAAGAAGCTATTAATTTGATGATCAGCTGAAAATAAAGGGATAACCTGTGTAAGCACTTATGGACAGGCAGTGGGCAGTCTTTGAGACATGGTGGGTACTGCTCAAGGACAATGAGCAATGGACCTATAAAATACCATGTGCTCAAAAGGATGTATGTCAGAGCCAGTAAATAAATCAATAAATCCCTCATGCACAGCGATGGAAGTTGAGTCAACAGGAACAGCAGTACACAAGAGTACAAAATCCTCTGGGATTTACAATCCTAATTTTAACATGGGATCAGAGCAACCAGGTTCCACTAAACACACAATTTAAGTAGTTGCAAGACAGCAAAATAAACAATGTATGATTTCTCTAGATTGTAACAGGATGTGTGAACCCACCATCACTAGAGATAGTGGCATGGGGCAAGGTCCTGGAGAGCCCCAATCACCATGCTTGAAGGTATTTCTAGAAACTCTACGCATAAATTACAATTCAAATGAAAACATACATAAATAGCATGCAAATTAATCTGAACACAGATGTTTAATAAAAAGTAGCTTTATTTAGAAAAATTATATTTGTACAATTTGTGAATATCTAGTATGTCCTTTTTTATTCTTAATCATTTCATGTGCCCAATTTGGCATCAATTTAACAAGTATTCTACACATTTTTTGATTTCTGCATCATGAAACCATACTGATATAATTGCTTTAATGAGATCAATTTTTGTGGTACAGCTCATTTTTGAGTCATTTTTTGGCTATTGTTCAAATATTTTCAATTGAGTTTAAGTCTGGGAAGTTGCTTGGCCACAGGAGCTCTTTAATATTTTGTTCTTCAAAAAACTTTTCCACATTTTTGGCAGTAGGGCATGGCGTCAAATCTTGTTGAAACACTTCATTGCCTTGTAGGAATTGGTTTTGTAGTTGTGTCACAACCCTTTTACTTCAGAATCTTAATATATACATCACTGTTCAACATACCATCTACTGGAAGTTACAGATAAGGGCCTTCAAATGTGAAATAACTCCAAAACAAAATCTGAATTGTCACATCTTTATTTTCTCTTATGTTTTATGTAAAGGTGAATGTTATGTTTTATGAAAAACATAACATTTTTCCAATCTTCTCTGATTCAGTTAGCATCTGCTTTGGCCCACAAGAACTCTTTTTTTTTGCAAGTTGCTGGTGTTGAAAGCTGTTTTTTAGCTGGCTGACAACTTTTCCATCCATGTACAAGAAGTCATCATCTATCATCAACAGTTGTCACTTGTAAATTTGTTCCACTTGCACTAATTCTCTATTTAAGTCCACAGCATACAATTTTAACTGGTTGTCAAAATCTTTTACTACCGTATTTTTTCCTTTAATGTTAAGTGTTATTTTTCAGAATACCACTCATATTGTCAATGAACTGAAATTGCAACATTAAAAGTGAGATTTTAAACATAAAATATTAAAAGCAGCTGTGAGTTGTCAAGAAATGTATTCTTATCAATGTTGCATGGTTAGAATAAATTACTTTCAATGTGACATTAAAGACACATGACCTAAAAATTTTATGGTATTAGTATTATCATGTGAAAAAGTAGTTTAAATATAAATTATAAAAATTTGGGTTCCCTTTTATCTACATTTAACCTGATTTAATGAAAAAGACTTAGATACCTGATAAAGAGTTTTTATAACATCACCTATTTTATTCTTTGTTGTAGAAAATGTTATTTTAGTTACTGATTTGTTCTATGTATTTTCTTAGGTGGTTTTGAGGATGATCAGCCTGTTATTGATGTAGTTGATAGAAGTTGCACTGAAGTAATTGAAAAATGTTTAAGTGTGTTACCACCAGCTGAGAAAGCTGCTGCATTATCTGTTTCTAACATTGATCTTCAGTGGATTGCCGATAGAAGTTCTTCAGTCTGGACTGGAGGTACAAAATATGTGAAACATTTTTTCTGTTAAAAAAGTTAGTAAATTAAAGAATCAGTACATGTGGAGGAACATTTACTGATACTATAATTTTAATTGTTTATATAATTATTCATTCTTAAATTTAAATTGTTTGTTAATTGTTATCAAATGCCCATTTTTGTAAATTCTTTTAAGCGCATTAGATTTATTTTTATATGCTCTGTATAAAATTTACATGTTGTTTGTATCATTGTTTCATATTTCTTGGAAATGATTTGCAAAGGTTGATTCAGATGCTATGTAGTTCATGTTTATATCTTTATTGTTATAGATGAGTTGAGGGGATACCATTTATGTATGTCCTCGAGGAGCCAGTGTCAGACTTGCAACAGGTTCTGTAAGATGTTATTAATGTCCCATGTATACCTGTGCCTTACTGACTTAATGTCCAGCAGGACCCAGGGAAAATGTTCGACCATGTGACCAGCCTAGGAACCCCATCCAGGCTCATTCTTTTTGTTAAAAGCTCTTCTTTCATCCAGGCTCTTCTTTTTGTTAAGTCTACCAGCAGTCCAATTTAACTCCCTTAAAGAAAATTTGACTTTCTCTTCACAATGGACTACGAACCAGTCTTCCTCTATAACCTTGAAAGGGGAGTACTATCCTCCTCATCTGGGCCCTGGGTAGGCAAGGTAGGCGTCTACCTAATTTCTTTGACCCAATCTGGAAACCCCTTCCTTAGGAGTCAGAGTCCAGGTCAGAGACAAGCTTCTCCTAGTACATCATTTTAGCCTTTTTATCTCTGTGCCTAAATTCTTCCTAGTGACTTATACAGCCTCAATGGCTATATATGCTATACCCCACAATTCACTTCTAGAGAATCCCCAGAACTGAAATGATAGGAAAAAATGGTATGATTTATTGGTAAGAAAAGAACAATATTGCATTAAAAGAAGTTAGTTTTTGATGAATTTTATTTTGTGAAATAAAGATCATATTACATTTAGGTCAATATCAAATCTGTTTGGCACATTATTTGTATGTATGATTTTACTTATGGTATGAGGGTAAACCAAATATAAACAGGATTTTATTTTTTTTTAAATCTGTTTATTGAAAAATAAAAGGTTAACAAAATTTATTTTTCTACATAGTTTCCTGCTTTAGAAGTACATTTTTCCCAGTGAGAAGGAAGGTTTTTATTGCAGCATCATAGAATGAAGCTGGTTGCATCAGAGCCAATTGTGCATGAATCCCTCCACACCTTCATCATCTTCAAATCATTATCCTCCCAGTGCTTCTTTAAGCGGTCCAAACAAATGAAAATCACAGGGTGATATGTACGGGCTGTAGGGAGGATGATGGAAGTTGAATCCAGTGCATTTAGTTTTGAGATTGGTAGAGTTGCAGTATGGGGTCTTGCATTGTCTTGAAAGAATATGGCTCCTCGAATCTGTTGGTGTTTTCTTTTGCAACAATATGCAGCCCTCACCTCATTCAACAGTTCACTGTAGCAAGCAGCATTAATTGTGCATCACACATGCAAAAAATCAATGAGCAACATGCCTCACCAATCAAAAAACTGATTGAAAGAACCTTGCCAGCTAACAGTTGAGTCTTGACTTTCACTGGGGCTGCCTCCCCTTTCCTCTGCCACATATATGGGTGTATTTTGAATGGGATTGTAGTGGTGGACTCTATGTTTCATCGCAGGTATGATCTGACTCAAAAATGCATCACCTTCTTTTGCACACCTTGCTGTAAGCCTCTAACAGGCCTCCAAACACCTCAACTTCTTATCTGTGGTCAAAAAACAAGTGACCCATCTGGCACACACTTTATGGAACTGTAGGACATTCGTGATGATTGCTTGACAGCTCCCATAACTTATTCCAACCTGTTCCACAATTTTGGATACTCTCACCTGTCGATCTTCTTCAAGAATGTCTCGAATGGCGCAAATGTTTTCGTCTGTAATGCTGGTACGAGGATGGCGATCATGTTCCTGATTTTCTATCATTCTTTGAACTCATCCTTCCTTGAACTCTTTATGTCAGGCAAACATACAAGTCCTTGATAATCTTTGGTCCCTGAACTGTGCAGTCAATCTCCGGAAAATTTCTGTTGCTTGAACTCTTTTACAAGCAAGAAATTTTATAATTATGCATTGTGCAGTACAACTATTGCACTGACAACATATGAGTGTTACTGACGAATTGGTTGTAAGTGTGGAATGGTCGGCTCTCCTCACTCCTAATGATCCTATCCAAGCATACCAGAAGCATGGGCCCAGTCCTACCAATCTTAGACACTCGAACAAAAATCCTGTTTATATTTGATTTACTCTCATGTAATAGTTGCATATTTATAAAAAAAAATAAAAAAATTACTGATTTAATATTCTTTTAATGTTGTAGGTATTCAAGATGAAAGCTCCAGTATGAAAAGTGGATCATTATTAAATCTTAGTGGTCAAAATGATCCTTGGGCAATCTGTCTTTTTGGTTTTTTGGAAAGAGAATGTGTTCTTACTCATTGTCCTACTGCAGTTACACATGCATGGCCTATTGTTTATTCTCGATTACATTCACTATTCACTGTTATTGATCCAACGTATGTATTAAAAAAAAAAAAAAAATAATTACATAATTATATGTTTTTAATCTAATGTGTAAATGATATGGTACTACTGTGATATAATAATAATATCCTATTACATTATAATATTTTTTGAATTGATAATATTATTATGATACTGTAGTGTTATGTTTAAAACATGAATAATCGTATATTTTACATTAATTTTGTATAAATTAAACTAAAATAACAGAGAACAAAGAGAAATAAAAAAAGGAGGATTTAGGGAACTACCAGCTTCCAGCTGAACTTGCAACCAGCCTCCCTGCGGGGTTATACTTTTGTTTTAATTCTCTTTAACGTAATAGTTTGTTATTCAGTAAACCTGTAATGATAACCGTTAATGCACAAGTGTGAAGTAAGTTATGACTCGAGCCGTGGCGAGTGTCATAAACTTCACCAGATTGCATTAATGGCCATTTACTAAAAAAAAAAAATACCTTAAACAATACATTTCTGTGGCAATAGGTTATTAGTAATAAGTTCTGCCTTTTCTTTAATGTTGATCGGTGTTAAATACATTTCTTCTTGAGAATCTGACATAAACAAAAGTATAAACAATATAATATAGACACTTACCTATTGGTATATCTATACCAACTAGTTGCTATTTGTATATCTAATGGTATATACCTAGTTACTTATTGGTATATTTTCAAATTAACTTCTGTTTGCTAACTGTTAAATTGGATTAAAATCAAGATAAAAAACAATTGATTCACTAAACAATACCCATTTCTGATTGGTCATTGGTTGAAAAGAGTAGTCTTTTGATTGGTTGAAAACTGTATCATAATGAAAAGCTGTTTCATAATGATCCTCCTTATGAAATAAGTTCCAGCTGTATAATTTAAAAATTATAATATACCCGTAGATAAAAAATTATTATACAAGTGTAAACCTTAAATCTTTAATAATCAGTGCCTTGCTATGTACTCTGTTTCCTACATAGTCTATTTATTACCTGGTTTTTCTTTGTAACTCTTTAATACATGTATTTGCTGCAACCTATTCTTATGTAAGATTGAGAGAAATTGCAAAATATATTCAGCTGAAATATATTATTTAAGGATACTTATTTAAGTCCACTTTTGAATGAAAAAATGGTAAGAAAACTTGTATCATATTTCTGAATATTTGCGTAATTAACATAACAGTTCATAAAATATTGTTCACATAATTCTTTGTTACTATCTCTTACATGGAAAAGTAGGTGTGATTTTATAGCTATCAGCAATGGCCAGTTTAAATACATACTTAAATTTTTATGTATTCATGGTTTCATTTGCCATTGTCTACACCAAATTTATTATCAAATATAGGTTTGAAAAATTAGTCTGTTAAACACAATGACAAATCAGAAACTACCGTTTGACATCAGTCTTTGAATTATCAAATCAAAAATTCTCCAGAAAATTTACAATTGACATTTTGTCAGTTGTAAATTTTCTAATAAACCTGTGAGTTTTTTATTATTATAAGCAATCTCTGTATGAAATAACAAAGTTTCAAATTTATCCTAATAAGGATTTAAAATTTTTTGTTGTTAATTAAAGTGGAACATTTTATAGGTAAGTAATTTAATAATTTAAGAATTAAATTACTTAACTGCTTATGGACGTAAACAAGAATTTGTTTACGTCCATGTGCAGTAGTTTATAAAAATCATTTCTATATGATTTACTATAATATCCATTCTCACTTTAAGTCTTGATCTGTATTAAGTTTTGAACTGTATTCAGTTGTTATATCTGGATATGTTTGTGTTTTGCAGTATTTGAACAATACTTTTCATTGTAGTGTGTTCAGTAAATTTTGTTCATGATGAAATTATGAAAGAAAAATGTATTGAAAGACAAAGTTTAAAATAAACAGTAATTTTAATCTGACCTAAGCTGTGGAACAAAATTATATAGCCAACATATTATATAGCCAATCCTAGTATTTTCATTGTTGGATGTAAATGATTTGATAGTGGTAAGCCAGACAACTAATTGGTAGGTTATAAGTCCTGCCCCTAAAACTTTGATAGTGATTTGATAGTGCCGAGCCTTGAAATAATAGTGAATGCTAATAAGAGAGTTTAATGTCAATATGCTGAGTGGATAAAATTAAATTAAATTGAATGGATTAAAATTAATTGAAGTATATTTGGCCATCAGTACTGGAGGTATGAGCGAATGGTTTATGTTTCAATAGGGTCTTTTCTTATGGGCTCATAAGAATAGGAGAAGTTATTCCTTTAGGAATTTTATTTGTGCACTTAGGTGGCTCTGTAAAATTGGGAAGAAAACAAATTTTACTTGCAACATATAAAATGATTATAAAAAATTGATCAGTATTGTGCTGCTCCCATCCTGGTCAAAATGCCTCTGATATCCTGAGTGATTCTTGATAGCATGGATATTCATTGCCTGAAGGGAATTTCAAGCTTTTTTCTAGATAGTGGTGAGTAAGATTTGTAAAACTCCCTGATATCTATCTTGGTGCTATCTTGCAGGAAGTTGCTTTTGTACCAACAGGGGGGTTCTGGTTTTCTTTTCAGTGACTGTAAAATAATTCAATAACTGAAGTGCCTTATTTGTAAAGTCTCATAATCTATCTTAAAATACAAATTACATCTCTGTCTATATTTAGGGCTTAAAGTTCTTTCTACCTGTTCAAAGAATTAAAATTTGTAGTGGTTGAAACTGAAAAACTCCGAAACATTTTAGAGATTGGTAATTAAAATGTTTGTATAATGTATTTTCTCAAATTACTCTTTGGAATAATTACTATTTTTGGTATGATATTTTTAGTGGCAAGTAATTGAGACAGTTAGTGATGTTATTGTTTTTTTTTTTTAACTATCACTTCAAACATATCATTTATATATTTATACCTGTAATTTTAAAGATAAAAAGATTCTTCGTTATTTCATTGTGGAGTAATAAAAAGAAATTTTGTCAAATTAAAAGTAAATATATTAGACCAATTAATGTTTAGTAAGAATTTTAGTATATTTAAGCAATAAATTTTAATTAATTATGTATTTATTTATTGTTTATAGCCCAGTAAGTGACAATAGAGCTTCATTGTTAAGAAGTTCTGCACCACCAAGAAAGCCTGTTAGCGAGCGTGATGCATATATGGTAGTATGGAGAAATTATGTTACGTTTGCAATGAGGGTTGTTCCACCTGCTCCTAGTCCTATCATAAGATGCGCTTCTCCTGATCTTAGTTTGAGGTAAATTTTTATAATTAATTAATTTTACGTATATTTTTATAGACTGTTTTATCACAATATATGAATAGTATTAACTTGAAAGTAATTCATATTTCTATAAAATATGCATGTTCGTCATCTGTTTTTTTTTTCTGTGAGTGTGTGCGTGTTGTTATTGTGTTAATCTTATATATTTTTTATATTTCTGCTCATGTTAACATGTTATAACTTAATTTGTTGGAGGTGTTACTCATCTTTGCTAAGATTTAGTAATACAATAGATTTATAATTTATTTTAGAATAAAATATATTTTTTATTTTATTTCATAATTTGTTAAGTGTTAAGTACAAGTAGTAGTATCATTAGTGTTTTATAAATCTACAGTGGTTTTAGTAAAATTGCTCATATTTGAAAAAAAACCTTTATGTTGTAGGTAAAAGAACCACACACTAAATTATATGTTGTTTGATATCATTTTTTGGAAAAATATAAAAATTAAAATTTTAAAACAGGTAACTGTGGGTTTAGAATGTAGAAAATATTGTGTGGTTAAAAGCTTAGTTAAGTACAAAAAAGGGTGTAGAATAGCATTTAGCCAAACAAATGACTGGTGACGCTTAATTATTATAATAATTTTACTTGTTTTGTCACTGTAGCTTGTAGGCCAAATGTTTTATTGTAAAATAAAATATTTAGATGGTACTTGGTTGTAAATAAGATGGTAAACTTCAAACTCTTTGTCTCAAGGATTATTAATTCTTTGGAACATCTCGGAGAGTACGTCTGGAAAATAAAGTAATGTGAAGAAAAGATAATACCAGCGGTCAATGTTCATGTTAATAAATCTATTTGTACACAATGCTGTAATTAAATAACATTGGGGGTAGTTTCTGTTTAGTTGCATAACTGTGTACTTTGGTTATTTTTACTTTTAACTTCAATAATCAATGCTCTGGAAAAAAAAAATTATGATTATGATCGTAAATTGAAATTTATCAGCGAGAGGGCACCAATATTCCAGTTTTGGTTCAAGTCTGTTGGTTATATTATTCCTATTTATATTAAACCTGAAGAATGATAAGTGTAAATTTCATGTGAGAAATTCTTAATAAAACTTAGATTTACAAATAGAGTAAGATTATTAGGCAGATATTATCAAAATTATCGTAATTTTTGTTTTCATTAAAGAAAAAAGAGGAAATAAAATATACAAAATTATAAATGTTTGCTTTTAAAATTATATGCAAACTGTTTTTCCAGAGAAGTATTTGGAGGTAATTATGTTGCTCCTTATTTAGAAGAATTAACAATAGAGCCTCTGATAATTAGTTCTGGAAAGTTCTTTAAAATATATTTATTTATTTGTTAAGTCACTAATAACTACAAGCTCATTACTATAGTTTTCCCTTTTTGTATGATGAAGTTGAGATGGATTTTATTGATGTAATAGCAATTTTTGAGAATGTGAAAAATATGAAGTTCTATTGAGGTCAATTTGTTGTTAACTAAATTCTATATGATAAACATATAAAAAGCTTTGACAGCTCATTTTCAATTCTCCTCCTTTCATTTCAGTAATTATGTCATACATATGTAACCTGTATTATTGCATAACAAAATTTTTTTATGATTTAAACATCAGGTGATTATTTGATGGATTTTTGTTATTTTATTATTATTATAAATTTTTCAAAAGACAACTTTGTAGTCAGAAAAAAATATAGATAAATTTTATATTATTCTTTATTAATCTTTAATTTTTAATATTCAGCGATGAAATGGAAATTATGTACTCCAGAAAAATAATCAGTAATTTTTTTCAAGCAGTATTGTAATTTAATATTTTGGAGTAAAGTTTGTTGTACTGTTTATTTTGAAAAAATTCAAATACAATCTTCTTTTTTTTTAATTTTGAAGTGAATTTGGCTTGGTTTTTTTTTCACATTTTGTCCATTTGACACAAGGTAGAGAAACATATTTTTTTTTATGACTTGTCACCAAAATTAACATAAAGTGCAAAACATCTTAAAAGTTTGAAAGTGTATTTTTACATTTGTTCTAAATCTGGTTTGTATTTATTGTAACTGGTTTGTATAATAGTACCATTTTCCCCCTACTATTAACTAATATATGAATCAATTATTTTGTTTTTTGGAGGTAAGATAAATAAATGATAGTAGTAGAAACATTCATTTTGTTGATAAAAAGTTTTTCCTAAGATCCAAGATTTGAAATCAAGCAGATGACAGCACTAACTATTCAGCGATAAATATAACTACACATTTGTAATATGGAAGTGATGATTATATAGGTATATTCATTGCTAATGATTCAATTCAGTTACAATATACGTAAGCTTAATTTCAAAATTAAATATAAATTATAATATCAGTATTTTATATTAGTATTTATTTTTATGTTAGTATTATATATTGAATATATTTCATTTTCCTGCAGTAGTTATAAGTATTTGAAAAATGAATAATTTTTATTATTGAATAAATAGAAAGTTTATATATGTTTTGTGGTATGTAAATTTATGTGAATGTTATGCAAAGTATTTACAGGTATGTATCCATATGTACATAATTATATTTACATGAATGTTAAATAAATACATGCTTGCATGTCTATGTGCACATGTAAAAAGAAGAACATTTATGTATAGGCATGTGCATGTGTTTTGCCTTTTATTAAAGGTATTAAACATTTACACAATTATGTTTTAATCTGTGATGTTATTAAAAATCCAATAGTTAATTAAATTAATGTAAATAGTTATATTTTCATAAATGTTACTTTTATTAACTCTGTATTAGTGTGGGTATTAATGGATGTATGTAAACATTTTTATGTGGTTATTAAGTTAATAATTAAAAGAAAATTTCTGTGCTAACAATATGTATTAATTTTAAATTATTTACTAAAAAAATATTTTACCGATGAATGTTTTGCTAATTTTTACAGTGTCCACTTTGGTTAGTAGGTAGAATAGATTTTATCAGTTTTATACATGTTTTTATGTAAGTACTTCTCTATTATTTATTGTTCGTTAAAATAATACTTGTAATTTATGTATTTGTCTACTTTTCAAGGTTTAATTAATGTTAATTTCTTAGTTTTTATTAATTATTACGTGAAGGGAATGGATAATGAAATGAAGAACCATTTCTTATGTATTTTAATAAAAAGTTGATAATTTTTCATGCTTCTAAATTTTATTTATTAACATGTAAATTTATTTAATTATTATTTATTTAAATTAATATATAGGCGGCAGTTTGATCATTTAATAAAAATATTTTGCTTTTTAATCAGTTAAGCATAATCTTTTATTAAAAATAATAACAGAAAGTATTTTAAATTTTTTCTTCAACTTTTGAAATTTTAAAGAATGTTAACAAAAGATAAAAATTAGTAGTAATATTTTATTTTGTTGGAAGTATATAGAAAGATGTATACATTTTAATAAATGTTTTTTTTTCTGGCTAAGTGGGTATTAACAAAACTTAGGTTGTTTTGTACAAGAATTTTCAAATGGCTATATTGTTTATATAAGTGTGAAATTTGTTGTTTATTTCAATTATTCAATCTATTCTGCAGTTTAGTTGGACATTTGTTATAATCATTACATGCATAATATATATATTACTTTCAGAATAATTTCGTATAAACACTTTTAATCAGTTTTATTCTCATACTTTTCATTTGTTCATCAAAAAATGATATTTTCATGAAAGATAGGTTTTCACCTTCCCAAGGTAAAATCAGAAGTCACAGAGTTTTAATGATTTAAATTATCCTAATCTCCCAAAGAGCTAATAGTTACTCTCAGAGTTGGATCCTCTTGCACTGCATTACTCTTTCTTCATCCTGGATTTTTTTTCCTGGCATAGGTACTACAGGTATTTAATCCGAGCCAGCTGTCACACTGGTTTCAATTATAACCATTTATTCACTTCATCTAATAATGATTGAATCAAATATGTATTTATTGATGCATGGAGAAATGATAACTGCTTTCAGGCTTGATTAAGGATTCAGTCCTATTTTGAAGTTATACATGAACCTAACTATGGTTGAGTTTTTTTATTTAGTGAAGCTGGATTTCCTACTCTCTGAACAATCACTCATCTAATATTTAGGTGAGTGAACAATTTATATAATTTGTGAATATTTCACTGCTCACAATGATATTAATTTGAGTTGTTCTTATATTTATATTTTATTATAAGTCATAAAGATCTCACTTAATAGAAACAGTTAAACAATTTTCAGTTTTTCTCGGATTCCAAATTCCAAGTAATATGCGTTTATTTTTATACTGAAATTATTTTTGACAATTTTTTTAATTCAAGAAAACTATTCAAGGAAAAACTAATTTAAAAAATGAAAAATGAAACTTTTTTCATTTTTATATATTAAGCAAAAAGAAAGAAAAAATGATAACAAAAAATGAACATACTATTTAAATTATAATCTGTTTTTGTCAACAAAAAAAAAAACAAGAATTTATATAATTCATAAAGAAAAAATACAGTTCAAAAGTTAAAACCAACTATACAAAAAATAATCTATATCTGTTAACAAAACAAATTTCAGATGTACATTTACCAAATGTTAGGTATGAGATAGCCAGCCTCTGTGGCCTAAGTGGTAGCGACTAAGGCTTTCATTTGGAGGTCCCGGGTTCAAATCTCGGTCAGGCATAGACATTTTTACACATGCATGGATGATTCATTCATCTCATCCTCTGAAGATACACTTAACGGTGGTTCCGGAGGTTAAAAAAAAAAACCAATATATATAAATAAATATGCCATAAATAAATATGCTGTTAAAAAAATATGGAGACAAACATCATAAAACAAAATATACTTTATTTATAACTTACATGACTGATCCCCTTCAAAGTACTCCCCTCTCCGACGTACATACTTATCCCAACGGTGTTTCCACTTTTGGAAACAGTCATGGAACGCTTTTTTTGTGATGTTCTTCA
>JAAAKQ030071049.1:0-14081 GCA_010016005.3 Zanna intricata | reverse complement strand
GTGTTTGAGTTGTTATAAAAGAATGGAGAACAATGTTGGTGATGATAGGTGGATAGAAAAAAAAAAAAAAAAAAAAAAAAAAAAAAAAAAAAAAAAAAAAAACCCAACCCGAACTGAAATCGGGGTCAGCCTATGCCTATCTGAGACTATGATCACTTGGGTCTTCTATGAAGCTCAATCTCCTGCAGGCAAGAAGTAATATTTATAGTCTTTCTGAGTGTCCATCACAGACCATTCTGACTTTGCTGTGATGACACGTGCCAAGTTTGCCAGGGAACCCAGTAAGGGCTACCTCAATGGGAAATGCGACAGACAGGACTTCATCATATGCGATATTCCACAGTGTTGGCTCCAACACTGAATTTTGTGGAACAAAAAAGCTCATCCTGATCCATACCTCTTCCTCAGCAGAAATACCTGTCGCCGATTTTTTGAAGAGATAACACTGGATTATCCTCCTTAGGTATGGAGTGATGCTATAATTCCTCAGTGCTTGGAATGTTGTGTCCGTGGTACACTGTTGAATGTGTTTTTAAAAAACACATCACCAATGGAATGTGAGTTCAAACAGGATCACCGATGGAATCAAATACGTATGCCTTGAGCCCAATCTGGCCTCCTGGATGTTGGTCATGACTCTACTGGATATGGCATCTAAAATTGACCTGCCCTTATGGAAGCCAAATTGGAGGTCACTAAGACCATCAGTTGCCTCCAGTTCTGGTTGAGCCTGTTAAACTGCGCCTTCTCAAAATGCTTATCCAGTTAATTGAGCATGAAGATTGGCCTAAAAGATGCTGATTCACTGTCTTGCCTCCCTTGCTTCCTGAGGAGCTCAAGCTGGGCAGACTTCCAGGAGTCTGGTAACTATTTCTGGGTGATGGCAAAGTTGAATGCATGAACTATGCATCACAGACCAAGTTTTACAACAAGCTTGACTGGCTCCCAGTGCATGTTGTCCAAGGCTAGGGTTCTTGCTGCACTTGATATTACAGCTGGCCACCACAAGTTCTTATTGAGTGGTGGGATTACCCTGTCCAGGTAATACTTGAAAGTATCAAATGAAGTTGTGGACTTTCTGGCTCCTGTTTGTATTAATTTTGACGACTTTAATTTCCTGTTTTTATGGCACTTTACTACTTGTACTCTGGCTGGTAGCTTTGCAGGTTGTGCATTTTTGTGCTTCTTTGCACTCAGACCTTTTGTGGTTGGCCTTGCTGTAGTTGAAACAAAGCGCCAAGTGGTCAGGCCCCTTGCACTTAAAGCCACAATGGTCTGTATCACAGCATCCAAAACACTTGGATTCTTCCTTCCATCTGGTGACATGGAGCTGACCGATATGATTTGGATCCTGCTCAGAGCATGGAACTTAAGAGCAGTATCCACAGGCAGCGCCACGTTTGCCTTCTGGGTATTGCCAAAAGTCGGACTGAGGGGAGTGTAAAACCTTGGTGTAACTGATACCAAGGTTTTATGCCCAAGGGCACATGAGATGCCCTCTTCCATATCTCAGGACATGGTCTTGGCATGTAAGTATTTCGTGTGTATGAAATACTTTTTATTGGCCTTCCCTCTGAAGGTCACATCAGCTCTCACAATCTTTTTCTATATTGTCTCGACAGCATTGACTGTGGTTTTGATGCGGATCTGTACTTAGTCAATCCTACCTTTCCTTATGAACAAGATATTTTTTCCTTCATATTGGGCACTTTTTGGTTAACTGACCTCAGGAGGTTGGCAAATGATTTCCTGCTAGACTTGATAATAAGTCTTAGAGGTGTCCTGCATGGTGGTGCTCTGGATTTCTTGAGCCTGTCTGGGTTTTTATCCCCCTGGCAAAACCCGCAACTTCCAGTCTGAATGTCTTGCCAGGTATTCTGTGAGGCAACCAACACAAAGTCTGATCTTGTTGGTTGAGACTCTGACACCAACCCTGGCTGTGATAACTCCGATAACTCCGTGATTTTGGAGAGCTGCAACTGCAGTATCCTAATAGCCAGTTCTGGTTTGGAGTCTATGAAGACCACAAAGGCCTGACACAGTGTAATCTCCACTGCATCGCATGCGAAGAATCTGGAGGCAGGTCTGTCTACAAGGACCTGACCTGTTTTCACCCGACCACCTCAAAAAGTGGCCAAAACCAGGAGATCGTGGTGAAGGCCTTATGCATGTAAATAATCCTTTGTACTAGTCACCAGGTCAGTTAATAACTGTGTCTGCCTCATGGTGTCATGCTCTCACTTCTCGAAGCAATCTGCTGGCCAGCTTCTACAGACAAGGCTCACATCTTTGTCATCCACCACCCTCTGTAAAGTAAGGGAATGTAGCTTGTCATTACCTTGCATCATTGTTGTTTGGGTGGCAGCTCCTGCAATCTCTTTTTGTCTTGATGATATATTATGATTCCTTGAACACAGGAGGTCCTGTGTTCAAGAATCTCACACATTAGCTGCTTTGAGGAGTGAGTGATTTGATATCTACACATTAGCAGCTTTGAGGAGTGAGCACTGCTTTCTCATGTTTGATTTTGGTGTTAGCCTCCACATAGTTGTGAGGGACCTTGATCTCCAATACCAAGCTAGAAATAATGGTATCAAGTCCTAATGCCAGGAAATGCCCTGGCCTGGTCTTGTCTGGAGAAATGGAGGCCATTTTATTTTTATGATTAATGTATATTAATTTAATTAATTAGCTTATTTAGTTTGTTACTTCTTTTATTAAATTTTTTAATTTAATGTACAATGAAAAAAATTTTTTGTATGTGTAATTAAAAAAACTTTGACAGAGTTCCTCTACTCATATATGAGGAACAATTTGAACTAGGCTTATCCTAATCAACTCCCACTATTGTGTATAACAAATAAAAACAAAAAAATATTTGCTGAAGACGTAAGGCAGCTGAACGCTTGGGCTTTTGCTGGTCTATGCCACCAGCTAATGCACCAAGACTGTTATAGCAAAACCTGAATCTCAACGCATTATTATTCTGCTAATTAGGTTAGTAGATGACATTGGAATGTGGCCTCTTGACTATGTCAGCTAAAAGCATGCAACTGACTGTTGCAACTAACCTGGAAGCTACATGCTTAACCTCAAAGAGGGGTTAAGAAACAAAATGAAATAAGAAGTAATTAGAGAAAGAGAATAGAAATAGAAATATTTGTAGATAAAGGACTAAAATGAAAAAATCTTTGTAGATAGAAGGAAAGAAAAAAAGATAATAATTAAATATTAAGGGTAGATGATGGGGAGTAGGGGATACTACTAGACAGCAGTCTAATGAAGAGAACGAATAGTGATGGGGAACCTAACCTATAACCACCATGTGGCAGATTAATAAATTAGATTGTCTGAAAGAAAGAAATCACTGAAAAGTATCAAATGGGAATGAAAAAAAAAATAGTAAAGCAAAAAAAAAAATATTTAGGTAGGAATAAATAAATAATAAAGAATAGGTATACGTAAAAAGAGGTTAAATAGGGGAATAAGGATGACAGAAAATCACTCATCTGGCTCGCTGGACCACATATAAAAATGAGGACAGAGGACAGAGAGCCTTCTAGTCTCAATGCAGATGTTGATTGATAACCTGAACCTACATAAAGCTGCATTTGCCAAGTCTCTTGCAGCATGGCTTTACAAAGCAGAAAGACTATAGAATTAAAAGCCTTTCACGTCCTACTCTTTGTCTTAATAACTGCTCTGTTGTCATCTAGAGTTTCTTTTTTGTAGAGTTTTCCTTTTATTATTTAGAGTGCCATTCCTTATTGGATTTAAAAATACAAGATTTAAGGTAGAGGTTCAAGTTATCCAGACATTGATTTGGCTGTTGATAGTAAAGATGCGACCAAGGTATCGGTTGACCCCTTCAAGAAAACTCTAGAGATTTTGTTGTAGAGTTCTTGAACATTCTATATGGTGTCAAGATGTCAAATATATATATAAACCCCGTCAGTTTCCAGGGACAAGATATTCCCTTGCAAAACTCAGACTCTCATTCTTGACTCAAGAAATTTTGGCCATCAGGGACTGGAAGCAGCAAGGATATCTGAGGACATTCAAGGATCATCTACCTGCACAACTCCATCATTGTTCCTGATGGATTTCCACTGTTGGCTTTCAGGACAACTCCAGCCTTACATGAATTTGGCTGATACAGATTTATATTTTTTTTATTATCAAAAAGTTCATTTTACAGATATAATTTCATTGCTAATGTTACCACAATCCTGGGAGCAGTACTACTCACTCAATCACCAGAGGCTAGTCAGTTCTTATTTATTCATTATTTTTTTATTTTTACTTTGAATCCCATCATATTTATTGGTTTAATGGTATATGAAATTTAATTATAATAATATTTTGTAACAAATTTCTTGCTATTACAATATGCATTTCTACACACTTTAAATATATATATATATATGTTGATAATTATCAATAAAAATCACTCATGAATACTTAAAAATAGTCATGGAGCATCATAGTGGCTGCCACTTCTGGGGTTAATATAACTCACTAATTTATATAAAAACTTTTTCAAATCGTGGATTCATCATCAGTTAAGTAATATAAATCAGTAAGTTTATATTAACTCTAGAAGTGGCAGCAGTCTGCCACTTCTAGAGTTAAAGTTACAGAGTGCACTTCAACTCTAGACTTCACAGTGTTGAAGTCACAGAGAGCACTCTGTGACTTCAACGACAATTCTAAACGATTGCTGACACACTCATCAATATTTGCATATTCATATATTTATGCATGTTTTTTGGTAATGATGCTGCAAGCTTATAGAATAATGTAAATCGTTAGAAAGAGAAGATTCATGTCCTTCAAATGGTAATTTTTCCTATCAGATTTTCTTTATTTGCTAAGCGATGAAGGAATTGGACAACTGTAAATCGATTCTGCTGATGGGTAATTTTTGCATTCATTTGTCTGGTTGTATCAGTACTGTTCATACTTAAGATTTTACAGATTATTTTTTAGAGATTACAAATTAACCTTTATATAAAAAATATTGTAAGTATGTATATGTATTTTGAGCGTGTTTTGCATTTTATTTATTTCAAAATAGTAGAGAATAGAGGTGTGTTGTAGTAAATTTTTTTTTTAATAGTATATCAAACTATAAAATAATTACAATTTACATCATGAAATAGAGTTTTGTGTTAATAAATAAAACAATTTTTTTTTTGTATTTTCAGGAGTTATTATTGCCTAAACAACTTTGTTATAAAACTTTTTTTGCTTACTGAAACATTTTATTAGATTTTTATTCGTGTACTCAATAGATATTTTATATTATATGCTTTTTAGTATAAGGATTTAGTAATTTAGATTATTACTTAACAGTTATTTTTTAAGTAGGCTCTGAATATTTTTTAGTAGGGAAGTAAAATATAGAACACTGAACATAGAATATTTTTAGCTGGAATGTTACAGGGAAAGAAATTCCTTTTTTTTCACATTTTAATTTATCCAATCAAGAAAGCTATAATTAAATTGTAAAACAGTAAAAGGGTTTGTAATGATTTTATTCTGTGAATTTTGTACTAAAATTTATTATTTAATTGGTTATTGGGAATTTTATGTATTTATTAATTTGTATGAAAGGGCATTATTTCCTTATTCACTGTAGAAATCACGTAAAGATGAAATTGCTTATAATAAAAGAAAATATACAATTATCTTCAGAATAAATTGTGTAATAAAATATGTGAGAATTTCAAAATATGAAATTATCATTTATAGAATCATTAGTATTCTAGATACAAGAATGTGTGTTAGGTGAAAAAGTTCAATTGATTACCATTGAAATGCTGATAGTTTTGCTGTAATTTAATTACATAAAACCCAATATTATAGGAAAAAAAAACTTTTACAATGTTTTTGTAAAGGATAGGTTTGTGCACTAATTTTGATTGTCATTTACTTCCTGTTTCCAGCCGCTTCTAGAGTTAAGAATGCCATTCATTGGTGATTTTTTCTTAATAATTATTAATTGCAGTACTTATATATATATTATATATATATATATATATATATAAATCATGCACTCTGCATGAGTTATTTCAGAACTAATAAATCCAATAACTAGTTTTGAAAACTTGCAAACTAGTAGGAAATGCCCTGAAACACTAAAATTTTATGAAAAATGTGAGGATTAGTGTTGAAATCTGTAAAATTAATTAAATATTTATTCTACTGTGTACAGAATAATATATTAAATATATCATCAGAAATGGGTAGGTTGCTACTCCATGAATAAAAAAAGGAATGCCTCACCATTTACTTGTATGGATCAAGGAGTACACTTAAACTTACTATAACTGGATATCTTGAAAGATTAGAAAAGATTGAAAGGAGAATTTTGAGAAAAATACTAGGATCTAAAAGTAACATTAATTCAGAATACAAATTAAGATCTAACAAGAGAACAATATTTGAAAGTTGAAAAACTAACTGATGTAATGAGAAAACATTACTACATATAGAGACTACACACATAGAGACATAAAATGAAAGGATGCAGATGTAGAAGAGAAGGAATAGCACTTCAAGAATGAAAGAAGTGTGGGCATAAAGAAAATTGAAGACAAGAAAAAGGCAAGATTGATTTATCGTAATGTTCAAAAGGGTTATTCACAAAAGGAAAAGATAATAAATTTAATATATGAAGGTGAAATAAATGAAATAGTTATAAATTAATAACAGTTTAGTAGGCATTGATGAAAATTATTTGATGACATATTTATGCATATACTTAACAGAGATGTGAAGAATGAGTTTTTTTAAAAAATTAGTTGCTTAAAATTTCAAGAAAGCAGGAGCAGATAAATGTGAAGAATACAGAATAATTAGCTTAACTACTCGCGCATCAAAAATCTTAACTAGAATTCTGTACAGAAGAAATCTGAAGAATTCAGTATAGGAGAGTGGAAGAAGTTTTAGCAGAAGACCAGTTTGGTTTCAGGAAAAATATAGGGACAAGAAAAGCAATTTTAGCACTCAGATTGATAGTAGAAGGAAGATTAAAGAAAAAACCAACATACATGGCATTTATAGACTTAGAAAAGGCATTTGATAATGTAGACTGGAATAAAATTTTCAGCATTTAAAAAAATTAAGGATTGAAGTATTGAGATAGAAGAACAATTGCTAATATTTACAGGAACCTAACTGCAACAGTAATAATCAAAGAACATAAGAAAGAAGCGGTAATAAAAAAGGGAGTTTGACAAGGATGTTCCCTACCTCCGTTACTTTTTAATTTTTACATACAACTAGCAGTTAATTAAGTTAAAGAACAATCTAGATCTGGAGTAACAATACAAGGTGAAAAGATAAAGATGATGATTACGAGTTGCTGATGACAGTAATTCTAGCAGAGAATAAAAAGAAAATTGGAAGAAACATTGAATGGCATGGATGAACTCCTATGCAAAAACTACCAGAAAATAAACAAGAAAATTATTCATATTGTCCCCTTCAAAGAAGTTCCCCATAGATGCTACACACTTACGCCAGCACTTATTTCAATCCTCAAAACATTTTTGGAAAGTATTTTTTGGTATAGGCTTGAATCCATTAGCAATTTTTTCAAATTTCATTGTCCTTTAAATCTTCTGCTAATCACTGGAAACAAGAAAAAGTTACAGGGTGCTATGTCTGGAGAATACAGAGGCTGTGATATCAGTTTGGTTTTTTTTTTTTGTAAATAATTATGAATTAATTGTGAAGTTGTGAACTGGAGTGGAACTGGAATATTGAAAAATCCAAGAATTGTTTGCTCACATTTTTAATTTTTTTTGGATGTTTTGCAAATGGCATAAACTGCTAAGTAATACTATTTGTTGACAGAACAACCTATAAGAACGTGTAAGATGTTAGTTGTAAACATTCATAAGGGATGAAGCAGTTGTAATAAAAAAAAACATGAAAAAACTGGAAGGTGAGTTTTAACATTCGATCAAACTGTATGCTTTTTTGGTTTTGGTTCTTCAGGAAACTTATGTCAATTGTTTTACGATGTTGCTTTTGTTGAAAATTGAACAGTTTTGGAACAGATTATACTGCTGCTCTTTTCATACCCAATTGTTTCACTCACAATGTCATTCACAATCGTTTCACTCAGGCTATAAGAAATTTCTAATTCTTCAGGAATCTAATAGCGATTTGACGACTGTTGATCACAATGCCTTTTATTTAGTTGATATTTTCATCAGTTGTTGATGTGTTAGGATGTGTAATTCTTGTGTCATTTTCAGCTTCAAAGCTTTTTTAAAGCCATTTGTTTTAGTCATTTTACATTGGTATTGATTTAACCTCAATCTCCAACATAGTCCTTCTTTGCTCCATAATTTGGATTATAGAGCAAAGGAGCATTTTATGGATTATTTGAAAATGGAACATTTTTTTTAATTTCATTTTTAATGCAAATCCTTTACTCCATAATTTTCAATAAAAATAAATCTACTCGTAATAAAATACATCTGCTGCTGTCATGTGGGAAAAAAAGATGAACTCAGTCAAAGAGAAGAAGTGAGGAGAATTAAAAAACTTATTTATCACATCTTGTATGTCTAAACAATTTTTTTTTTTTTTTTAAACCTCCAGAACCACCGGAGAACAACAAATGGAATATGTGAAAGATTGGATGTTTTTTGTCATAATGAACTTAATATAATAATTTTTTATGCTTTATTAAACACTGTGTCAGAAATATATCAAATAAATATATATCTTTATTTGACTAAAAACTTTCATTCAGTAATGAATCTGAACACTGGATAATTTTTGAAGCATTGTGTCAAGTGGAAACGGTAGTCATTTATTTTATGATTAATTTATTTCAAAGTATGAACTATTTTTTAATATATATAATTAAAACGTTAGTAATATTTTTATGTAATTTGGATGTAAGTATTTTAAAATTAGTTATATTATAGTTAGATTCACTTTTCATCTTACTTATAACAGATACATTTTTTTTTGTTTGTAGGCAGAATCAGAAAGGCTTGTTGGAGGTTTATTTGAAGAGATAAACAATGAAAAATTGTTTGTTTCTTCTAAAACAGAAATTTCTATGGTGAACCCGGATTCAGGATTTATTAATTTATTGAGATATGGGATGCTTGCTGTTCGATTACTGCCTCCAAGCAACTGTTCTAGTAAGCTGTCTTATCATCTCTTTATCCGGTTATAAAGTTAAAAAGTGGGAATCATGAACATTGTATAAGTTGTAGAAATGTAGTTATAAAAAAATTTGCCCAAAAGGATAAATCCCAGCACCCATTTCATTAAAAACTGTGGTTCCAGAGGTTAAACAAAAGAAAAAACATTGTTGTTTATTTTTTGAACATTGTATCAGAATTAATTGCAAGTGTTTTTTAAACTGTCACATGCCTCACTTATTGCTGTTTAATGAGAATATAAGTATGATGTGTCATATGTATTAGTAAAACTGAAAATCAAGAAAAAGTAAATAATGTTTTGAGCTTCATTAGGTTGTGTACTGGGTTTGAAGAGTATAAAGTTGTGCAAGAAAAAATAGATGATAAAAATGAAAATGTCATATAATTAAGAGATTATTAGTATCAGCAAAAATATTGGGTGCCTTGGATATAACAATATTATGAAAATTGTGAAGGCCCTGGGCATATTTTCCTCATGAATTTCATGCTGTGGATACCTTGTGCTGTAGTTTGAAAAAAGAATTTGTATAGTTACAAAAGCATGACAATTTTAGCTGCAAAGAAAACATTTTCAAAAACACAACAAAATGTTAGATTTTATTTTTATATGAATGTATACATAAAAAAATCTTGACACAAACTTATGAAATACTTTGTGTTGCATGAATTTACCTATTTTTGTATATATAAAAAGATCTTGACACAAATTTATGAAATACTTTGTGTTTCATGAATTTATGTATTTTTTTCCCATACATAATGTATGAGATTGAATTAACACTAGTCTTATGTGTAGTGATAAATTATCTTGAACTGTTTGTACATATTGCAAACTAAATACATCATTTACAGAATTCTAATATATTTTTAGTATCTCCTATCTAGGCTGCCTTAAATATTATGGAGCTGTACTGCAATATTATATTTTTTTGAGTGTTCAAATATCTACCTATTTTTTTATGCAGATATTTATCCTATTTGAGTAACTGACAATGTAATATGAATATATGACTAAAGTGCGTAATTTCTGTTTGGATTTGCTGGTACAGCTTAATGGAATCTCTACTTTGATATACCACTTCTCATATAAGAATACATTTTATAATTCTATAAAACTGTAGATTGACTTAAAATAATGGTCAGAAGTGGATTTTAATCTATTTTAGATAATATTCAATGATCATGGCAATTTGTCAATTAAAATATTTTTTAGAAAAAAATTAATAAAAAATTTAAACAGTCATTTTAAAAAAAATACTGTTTACATGAACATTGGTTATGCGAAATATGGAATACTCTCGGCAGATCTTGTTCCAAACCACAGTGCATTTGATCAGAAGTTTTTTTTCACATAAACACAGTTTTTTCAAACATCAGGTTATTTATAGTCCTTGTGCTTGTGTAATAAATGAAGCTATTCAAATTGATAAATATTAATAAATAACAATAAATATTGACAAGTTGATAAGTTATAATTTTTGTTATTGCCAATATTTTCAATATTGTAATCATTGATAAGTTCTCACATGACCATTTCTTTTGTTAACTATTTGTTGTCATGACCATTTATAATTTTTGTGTAATTATGCTATAAATAAGTTTGTAAATATTTAAAGTTAATGTCATTATTTAATAATTATTATTATTAATTACTTTGTAATTAAAAAATAATAATTAAGAGGATAAGATAAGACTTTTTTTTCACCAGAGGGGAAAGGTTCTGCTGTCCAGTACCTCAAAGTTTACATGCTAACTATTGTACATGTGTCCAAGCAGTCCTCATACCTGATAGACAATTATACATTGTGAGCGTATTATATATCTTGATTATTTATATTAATACTTTTACATGCAATTAATTTAGCCACTGAATTTGTATGTGCACCATCATGCCGAAGACTCAGAGTTATTTATCTCCATGTCCTTTTTGATATATTCTGAAACATTTCAAAATTAAGGTTTAAAAGGCTTCCTCCACATTGTTATTTAATTCTTTGTTTGTTGCATATCAATATTGAGATACATAGGCATTAATTTTTTCCCAGAATGTGGTTGTGGCATACCCACATATCATATTATTATTCATATTACCATACATAACATCAAGGGCTCGTGGTGCATAAGCACCATGGCCTGGAAATTATTTTCATTTAAATAAATACTAATACCATTTGCACACTCTTAAAAAATATGATTTTAATCTATAGAATCTAAATATAATCAATATGGTATCATAATATCATCCCAACTATTATCATAACATGTGGATTCTTTTCTGACTTGTTCATAAAATGAGGATATTCCTTATCCCAAAAAATCACATTCCTGGCTTGTGAACTGTAATAAATTGCATATTCATTGCAGAAAATAACACTTGCAGACACCACATTTGAAAATAATGCTAATTGAACATGATTGGTTGCAGCCCTGTTCCTGACTCCATTCAATAATTCATTCAGAAAAGTCAGTCAAAGTGGTCTCATATTCAAACCTTTTTTTTTTTTTTATGCATATCATAGATTGTAGATCATGTTGTAATAAGTTTGGCACTTGTTTACAAATATATTTAATTGGAGACTGCTCAATCAAATCTGCAATCGCAACATACATTTGCACTCGTGTCTTCTTTTGTCCTCTATCCAGCCTGTTTTAACACTGCTAGAATCAATTGTGTATTTTCCCCAATAAAGCATTGTTGCTTTACAAGTTAGGCTATTGTTAAAGTGTTCAAAAAATACATTCATTATTTATTTCATTGTTTGCCTGTGTGTAATCATTTGTGCATCCGAATGTATGTCATTAAGTACTACTTGGCACTGAAACTGCATTTGCTCATATTGGCTATAATTTTGTGACTGAAACGAGACTGACTGAGTGTTGTGTATAACCTTGAAAGCAAGAATACTGATCACCGCCAAAGAAAGCATTTCTTTGGAACTGAATATATAACATGACTTTCAAAACAGTAGGAACATAATAACTAGAGGGAGTACAGGGATTTATTGGATTTTGTATATTTACACAAACATATATGCACACAGACAGACAGAACTTTCATACTTGCTTTAGCTTAGCCTTCTTTCTCGTGCTAGAGCTTTGTTTGTTCCTGATTTACATCTGAGCAGCTTAGATGGTGTATAGAATTAATGACTTAGTTATGATTATTTACAAAGAACAGTTGAGTATCAGGGCAAGACAATAATGATAATTAAAGATGTGTTAAAACAGTGAGAAACTGTTGATGAAGGATGTTATTTGGTCATTCAAAAAGTGTTTGTGTCTTATATTTTGCTTCAAAGCTAGGATATAGGAAAATTGATGTTTTGTGCTGAACTTAAAATTTTCTTTGATGTAAATAGAATACAAAGTGGTTTTGAGAGTATTCTGATTCTATTTATATAAATTATATTTTAATGAAACAGCTTCAATTTCATGATTTTGTTCTTTGTTGTAGATTTGATTGTTATTACTGATGGTATGATAACATTACCTGATGTTCACGTTTTGGATTCTGTATTGACTCAGCTTCGTACAAATGCTGTGTCAGTTTCATTTCTTCATGTCGGAAGTCAGTTTCATCCTCAGTGCTCACTTGGACTTGTTCCTTACGTAGAGCTAATGCAGTTCATAGCTTTTTCAACGACCGGTGCTTATGTGGCTTCACCTCCTCCAGTATGTTAGTTTTTAAAAATATGTTTTTATGTTATCACCCGTATTTTAATTTATTATGCTGAACTTAATCTGTTTAATTAATCAGCTTAAGTGTATAAAAGTATATAATTTCTGTTGAATAACTGACAACCTCATTTTTTTAATTTTATTTATTTTGTGTGTATGTCATGTGTTTGGATTTGATTTTCAGAAAACATCTTGTTATAGTATCCATTTTATCTGATTAATATCGGTTAGTTTTATGTTTTTCTAATATTGATGAATACATAATAAATTTTGATTTATAATCTGTTTATGTACAATTTTTTTTCAGATTCCATCAAATGATATAAATCTTTATCAAAAGGTATTTCTCACGTGGAGCTTTAAAAAAGGAAATCTAGCACCAATGGATTTATGTAAACCCACTCCAGTACCTGGAGAATGGGCTGTGAGGTAAAGTGAGAGCAAGTAGTCTGTTAAGCTAATAATTTATATTATGAGCTCGGCTGAACAATCAGTGGAGGTTCCTCTTAATTGGAGGTTCCTTGTAACTGCTGATATAACAATGTGGAAGTTTTCTTTGGTGTGTTTTAATCCTGATAGATATGTTTTCCTTGTTAGTATTTTCAGATTTGTTACTTTGTTTTTTAATGTACCAGAAAATATAGAAACCAATCTTTTGGTAGTTATTTTTTTTTGTCTTTGATAAAATCATTGCTGTTGTGTAAGATTTTTATGAGTTATTTATTAACCAAACTAATGGTTTGTTATAAAATAAAATAATGAGCCTTCTTTTCATTTATTTATTTTTATATATGATAATCTAAACATTGATATTATCTACTCTAACAGTAATATTATTTTTTATGTTGTTTATCTTATTACATTTAAATGTATTCTTATTTCTGTTTAATTATAAAGTTATGTGATTTCTTCTCTCTTTTTTTTTTTATTAAACTGTCCATTTAAGTTTATGTTATTACAAATTTTTATATAGTTCAGAACTATCTCTCTGTAGTGATGACTAAAAAATTCCAATACATACATATTTTTTTAATTAATTAAGTGGTAATTTAATATTTTTATTAGATTTTATAAAAGAATTTTTATTATTGTTATTAGTAGTTTTTCATTATTTTACTTGATTTTTATCAGCTGATCCCCTCCTCCCCCATGCATTTACACCATAGCTAACAGTAGTATAATAAATTCTGTACAAAAAGTACAAAA